>JAHHZJ010000021.1:0-40276 GCA_021437245.1 Aegilops speltoides
AGTATGCCTCTACTTGACTAGCTCGCTTATCGAGATGGTTATGTTTCCTAGCCATGGACAATAGAGTTGTCATTTGATTAACGGGATCACATCATTAGGAGAATGATGTGATTGACTTGACCCATTCCGTTAGCTTAGCACTTGATCGCTTAGTATGTTGCTATTGCTTTCTTCATGACTTATACATGTTCACGTAACTATGAGATTATGCAACTCCGCTCACCGGAAGAACACTTTGGTACTACCAAACGTCACAACGAATCGGGTGATTATAAAGGAGTACTACAGGTGTCTCGAAGGTACATGTTGAGTTGGCGTATTTTGAGATTAGGTTTTGTCACTCCGATTGTCGGAGAGGTATCTCTGGGCCCTCTCGGTAATGCACATCATTATAAGCCTTGCAAGCAATGTGACCAATGAGTTGGTTACAGGATGATGCATTACGAGCGAGTAAAGAGACTTGCGGTGATGAGATTGAACTAGGTATTGATACCGACAATCGAATCTCGAGCAAGTAACATACCGATGACAAAGGGAACAATGTATGTTGTTATGCGGTTTGACCGATAAAGATCTTCGAGAATATGTAGGAGCCAATATGGGCATCCAGGTCCGCTATTGGTTATTGACCGAGAATAGTTCTAGGTCATGTCTACATAGTTCTCGGACCCGTAGGGTCCGCACGCTAAGGTTTCGATGACGGTTATATTATGAGTTTATGAGTTTTGATGTACGGAAGGAGTTGAGTCCGGATGAGATCGGGGACATGACGAGGAGTCTCGAAATGGTCGAGACGTAAAGATCGATATATTGGACGACAGTATTCGGAGTTCGGAAAGGTTCCGAGTGATTGGGGTATTTTTGAGTACTGGGAGAGTTACGATAATTCGCGGGAGAAGTATTGGGCCTTATTGGGCCTCAAGGGAAAGAGAGAGGGCTGCCTAGGGCAGGCCGCGCGCCCCATGGCCTAGTCCGAATTGGACTAGGGGAGGGCCGCACCCCTTCTTCCTTCCTTCTCTCTTCCCTTCCTTGTCTCCTACTCCTAATACATGGAAGGACTCCTAGTTGGACTAGGAAAGGGGAATCCTACTCGGTGGGGAGTAGGACTCCCCATGGCGCGCCCTCCTAGGGCGGCCTCCTCCTCCCTCCCTCCTTTATATACGGGGGCAGGGGCACCCCATAGACACACAAGTTGATCTACGGATCGTTCCTTAGCCGTGTGCGGTGCCCCCTTCCACCATATTCCACCTCGGTCATATCGTCGCGGAGTTTAGGCGAAGCCCTGCGCCATAGAACATCATCATCGCCACCACGCCGTCGGCTTGTGGAACTCATCTCCGAGCTCGGCTGGATCGGAGGCCGAGATCGCCATCGAGCTGAACGTGTGCTGAACTCGGAGGCTCCGTACGTTCGGTGCTTGGATCGGTCGGATCGTGAAGACGTACGACTACGTCAACCGCCTTGTGCTAACGCTTCCGCTTACGGTATACGAGGGTACGTGGACGAACACTCTCCCCTCTTGTTGCTATAACATCACCATGATCTTGCGTGGCGTTGGGCGCGGCTCCGGTGTCGTCGACGGCGCACGGCTCTGGTGGCGTCGTCGGCGGCGGTGAAGTATGGGGCGACTGTGAATCAGGAGACGGCGGCGCGCGCGGGGTGGGTTTGAGGGATTTGGGGGAAGTGGTGGCCGGGGGGAAACGGTTTTTTGGCTAAGTCAAACTTAGCGGTAGCGCGTTTCGCAAAACGCGCTATAGCTAAGTTAGCTGTAGCGCTTTCCTCAAAACGCGCTGCTGCTATAGCTAATTTCCTATTACATTTCTATATCGGGGTTCAGGACACGCGCTGCAGCTACGTTAGCTATAGCGCCTCTTACAAACAAACGCTGCTGCTATGCCTTCCTCCGATTTTTCGCTTTTTCGTTTGTTTTGCTTTACATTTTATTTTTCCCTTTCTCCTTTTTCTATTTCTTTCATTTTTCATTTAAATTTCTATTGTTTTATCATCTTATTTTATTTCCGTTAGTACTAGCGCTCTTCTTAGGAAACGCAGCGCTAATCGTGTTTCAGCGATAGCGCTTTCATTAAGCTCGCCATCGCTATGCGTAGCCTAGCATTACGCCAATGGGAATATTAGTAGTAGCGCTTTCTCCTGACAGCGCCATCGCTAAGTTTGTGTCTCAGAAGCGGTTTTTATTTGGTCGCTACTGCTATATAGCACTAGCGCAGTTTTTTGACCCGCGCTGGTGCTATATTTCTGTGTATATGGTTTTCCCTAGTAGTGGTGGTAGACCTTGGGGTGGTCTCCAAACCCTCACAAACTTTCCGAGGGTAATCACAATGGTTGATTCCTCACCGGATGGCTCCTACCGCCTAGGAGTCTCCAACCTCCAAGAGTAACAAGATCCGAGGGGAAAGACTCAAGACTTGCTCAAACCACGATTTGCTTTGGTCACAAGAAGGGGAGGAAGAAGATCTTTCTTTTGATTGGAACAACTCTTCGAAACTCTCAAGAATCAAGCCGGGATCTAGGATTTAGTGTATGAGCAACAGAGGGGAAGCACTGGTGTTCTTGAGGCGTGTTTGTGTGGAGTGTTCAACCTTATCTCGAAGAGGTAAGGGAATGTTTATACCATGTCCAGAATTGGGGTGTTTGGACAAAAGTTTACCACCCCGGATGATCTGGGACACCACCAGGATGATCTGGACATTGTCCGGATAAATCTGGCAGAAGGCCCAGATGCAGATGGTAGCAGCAGAGCTGCGAGCAGCCCGGATAGACCGGAGGCCACCCCGGATGATCCGGATGCCTGGCCGGACGATCCAGCTACAATATTTGGTTCCTGTGAAAAACAGGGCACGGTTATCCGGATGATCCGGAACAGGATCCAGACGATCCGGGGCACAGCCCGGATGATCCGGAGGAACGTCCGGATGATCCGGCTTTAGCCACACCGTTCTGTGATGGAAAACGCCTATTATCCGGATGATCCGGAGCAGGGTAGCCGTCCGGATGATCAGTCTTGGAGAAGAGGTAGGTTTTGGCTATTATCCGGTGAAGCCCGGATGCCCGGATGATCTGGGTAGCCGTCCGGATGATGAGGCTAGGAGAAGAGGTAGGTTTTGGCTAAGGGATTTTGCTAGGGATTTTGGTCTATTGTGAAAAAATTGTTTGTGAGACAAAATCTGAGCAAGTCTTCAACCTGCACTTCGGATCCCCTCTTAATAGTGCGGGATTCCTATTACTCAAGAAATATAAAAGAGCACAATACTTCATCTTTGTTTGCTCCTTTCCTCATTGATAATTCGCTTGAGTAAAATCTCATATGATGTGATCATGATGCTCACTAGAAAAAACCAGAGGACTGATGACCTGTGTATATACTTAGCAACCAAGGTTAGTCCCCTATATGTAGATTTGTCATCAATATCAAAAATATTCTTTAAGAGCAAGATTGCACTTTCAATCTCCCCCTTTTTTGGTAGTTGATGACAAACTACATATAGCACTTAACAAGTGAAATGTGATACGAATGATTCTAGGAGAGTAGTCTGTTATGTGTTTTAGGAAGAGCTCCCCTTAATGTATGCATATGGATGTGTTTTAAGGAGAGCTCCCCCTTAATGTATGCATGGAATAAGGTGATAAAATACAAAATCATGCACATATGGAGTGGATGCCCTCATTCGGGATATAATGTAGGCATACACCATTAAAATCAACATAAGCAATGATAAGCAACAAATGAAGACAGCATACTTCAGCACTTGCATTGTGACATAGACTCATAACTCATGACCAAAGTACCATTACAATAATCATAACACATGACCAAAGTACCATAGTACCATTACAATAATAATAATGAGTCCACTTAACTAGAGCTCTAAGCATACCAGACACACGCTCGAGCTCCTCCTAAGAATTACATCTCCCCCTTGACAGCAAGTACCGAAAAAGGGAAAGATAATCGAGAAAGTAGGAGAATCACGCAGCATCCTCCTCCTCCTCATCACCATCACTCAGATCAGCAGGTACAAGGAAGAACTCGGGAAACTCAGTGTCAGAAGGAAAGTCGACCTCCGGAAGAGGAAGACGAGCAGGAATAGGCTCATCAGGCTCGACATGACTGCCAGGACGCGCACGAAGGCGAGCCCTAAGAGCATTTGCCTCAGAGATGCGGCGAACCTCCTCGGTAGCAATGTGAGTAGCAGTGTAGCGGTAGGTGTCAAAGATGGCTTTATGGGACTTCCCAATAAAGCGAGCAAGGCGGTCAAACGGCTTGACGAAAGGTTTGGTGTGGCGAGAAGAGCTCTCATCACACGACGGAGCAAGAGCCTTGCCCCTAGAAGTGTCATCACGCGGAGTCCACATGGAGTGAATGTTGGTCTTGTTGATGGGGCAAGTGAAGACAGAGTCAATGACGGTCTGAATGAAGGGAGCTTGTGGCAGAGTACGAACCTTCAGACAACTAGCCATGCGAATCTCATGCCAAAGAAAATTTGCCATGTCAATGCGACGAGTGGGATTCTTCCGTGAGTAGTACATCAAGTCAATGTTGTAGGCCTGTACCATCCCACGATCCCCTTTCTTGGGAGCAATGGAGTTGAGGATACACTGAAAAAAACCACCGGTATTTGAGACGGAAGATACTGATATCATTAAGCTCCTTGCTTTGCTGCACTGTGGATAGCTGAGTGGGAGGCATGGTGAGACAACTACAAGCACTGATGGGCATAGCCTCAAACTTGGGATTCACCTCATGGATCCAAAAAAGAGCTGCCTCAGATCTAGGCATGCCCAAGGCAGTAGCAAACTCCTCAAAAGAGACAGTGAACTGAGAATGGTGAGTCATCCAAGTGATAGAACGATCCGGATGGAAGAAACACGTGGCATAGAATTGCCGAATGGCAGGCTCATTCCAATCACAGTGGAGAGTCATAGCACGATGCAGCCCCATGCCCTCAATCTTCTCTAACACACCATCGAACTTTGTTGGATTGTTCTCAATGTAATCCAAGTTCACATAATGCTGAGGAGAGAACCCTAGATGAGCAATGATAGATTGATAGATGTCCTGTTGAACCAAGGTGCGAAACCGAGGATCGGTTGCATTGGCCGGGGCAGCAAATTGATTAACTTCACTCCTTAAAGCTGCATACTCAGAGGGGTCCATGGACTGATAGCTGATAGTACGACGGCCACGGTTGGTGGGATTGGCCATGGACAAAATGAGACCAGTAGGTGCGGCAGACTGCGAGCTTGAGGCAGAAACCGCTTTCTTCTTCTTGGCTTTGGTCGTGGGGCGAACCGGCACGAGCTCTTCCTCCCGGAGATCGTCCTCATAGTCAGGATCGTCCTGCCCGGCATAGGACGGACGAGCACGACCTGGCGCTTTCTTGAGTGGACGAGCAGCTTCCTCGGAGTCCGTTGATGCTTGGCGACTTGGTTCACGAGAGGGACCCGAGGAGGTCGTCTTGAAGCTCCGGCCAGTATCACCACGGCCGACCACCATGGCGGAGTTGGGGACAGAGGACGAGATTGGAGAGGATCCAATCGGCCCCAGGGGAAAACGACGCGAGGAGGGAGTAGGTCGAGACGACGGCAGCCCGTGAGTATGAGATCCGCCCAGTTGGCCGGCCGGACTGGCGGGGCAGGCCAACGAGCAGCCGCCGGCGGCGGGGGCGAGAGGATGAGGTTGAGGGGAAAAAGCAGGGGAATAACCCCCTGTTCCCCACACGGCACGATATGTTACTGGGCAGGGCGAAGACCCACCCGGATGTCCGGAAGGAGCCCTGGATGATCCGGGCAGGGACAGATGTCCGGGTATGAGCCCGGATATCCGGGCAGACAAGGGAGCCCAGCCCAGATGTCCGGGGGTAAATCCGGATGATCCGGCTAGCCAGAATGCCGAGAGCTGATTCTAATGTTGTGAAGAGTGATGAGTGGTGACGTTATATGTATATTTTTATACAGATATATATATAAGTAGCTTTAGTCACAACAATCTCTCAAACCCATATAAACAACCAAAAAAAATTTAGGCTAAGTCACCATGTATGAGTATACATAACTTGGGAGACCAAAAAAATTTGAACTTTTGGACCCATGATTATTACTCCATCATTTTAAAGTACTATGGACACAAAATAAGTGTCATAGTGACTTTGAGAGTGTTGGTTCTATTTATGCATTATGTAAGGGTGAGAGTACTCATAAACTGAATGTCTCCCCCTAAGAATATGCCTACATCAAGACAAGACATTATGAAAATGCATGCATGAGTACTAGATTTCACATAATGTTGTCAAGCTCCAAGATACCAAGTTCACGCCTAAGTCGACAAAACCTTGCTTCATCCAATGGTTTAGTGAAAATATCTGCCAGTTGCAAATCTGTACCAATGTGATCAATGTGAATATCACCCTTCTCAACATGATCTCTCAAGAAGTGATACCAAATATCAATGTGCTTGGTGCGGAGATGATCCTTGGGGTTCTCAGCAATGTTGATGGCACTTTCATTATCACATAGAAGAGGCACATGTCTATAGGTGATACCGTAATCCTTCAAAGTTTGCCTCATCCATAATGAGTTGCACAACTGGCGGCAGCAATGTATTCAGCTTCTGCGGTAGAGAGGGCAATGCAATTTTGTTTCTTTGATGACCAACTTACCAAGGAGCGTCCAATAAACTGACATGCACCAGAAGTGGACTTACGATCCACTTTGTCTCCGGACCAATCCGCATCCGTGTACCCAATGAGATCAAACTTTGGGGTGTGAACAACGTATCTAAGAATATTCTTAACCGTCTTATGATGACTTTCCCTAAGGGAAGCTTGAAATCTAGCACACATGCATACACTAAACATGATGTCTGGTCTAGATGCACAAAGATAAAGCAATGAACCAATCATAGAGCGGTATTTAGATGGGTCGAAGGGGATACCGTTTGTGTCTTCAGTGAGTGTTAATTTGGTTGGCATTGGTGTCTTACATGGACTAGAATCAGACATACCAAACTTCTATAATATATCCTTGAGGTATTTTGCTTGAGACAAGAAAATTCCTTCTTGAAATTGTTGAATTTGAAATCCGAGAAAGAACTTCAAATACGCATTGAGTGACATTTCAAAATTCTTGGTCATTGAATCCGCAAACTTCTTGCACAAATGGATGATAGGAGAACCAAAAATGATATCATCTACATAGATTTGGCATAAGACCAAATCACCCTTATCCCTCTTAGTAAAAAGAGTGGGATCGATCACCCCTCTCACAAAACCATCATCGAGTAGAAACTTATTTAAATGATCATACCAAGCACGAGGTGCTTGTTTGAGGCCATACAAAGCCTTATGAAAAATGCCACTACACACGAAGGCTTTGGTCTTTGATCATTGACAAAAACCACATTCTCAGTCTTGACACTAACGGCTGGGCCTTGTTCGACTCAGTTGAGGCTTGATGGGCAAGTACTTGCGACAATGGCACGCCAAACCGCCAAGCCAAGGCGTCCCTCACCCTGCGTGTCTCGTGGGCTGTCTGGAACGAGCGAAATGCAAGGTCTTCAAGCATAAGAGTGCTCCTACAACTATATTCCTTGCCTCCATCGAGACCGAGGCCAACCTTTAGGTCATCGCCGGTGCAAAAAAAATTAGGGGCTCTTATTTTGCGAGAGTGATCTCACGCCGTGTATTGAGTGACTTGTAACAAACTCTATTCTATCTTAATTAATGGATGAGGCAAAGTTTTTGCCTTTATTGAAAAAAAAAACTATAGCCTTTTCTCGTGAATAACACCACCTTCTTCGAACGATGGTACAACGTGTAAAACGTAGGTTTTGGGGGAACTGGCTCAACCCTCTATGGGCTCATTGCTGAAGCATCTAGGAGGTTGAGATCACGCCTACGTACCTCAAACATGGGAGAAGGTAGAGACTTGGTGAAGATGTCTGCAAGTTGATCTTTTGAAGAGATAAACCTGACTTGTAGTAGCTTCTGTGTGACACGTTCCATCGCGAAATGATAGTCAATCTCAATGTGTTTAGTGCGTGCATGGAACACCGGGTTTGATGACAGAAACGTAGCACCGATGTTGTCACACCAGAGGACCGACGGATGTGGTTGAGCAACTCCTAGCTCTCGAAGTAGGGACTCAAACCATATATGTTCAGCAGTCGCATTGGCAACTGACTTGTACTCAGCCTCTGTGCTGCTGCGGGAAACAGTGGCTTGCTTGCGTGCACCCTAGGTGATAAGATTAGGCCCCAAGAACACTGCATGTCCCCCCGTAGATCGCCTGGCATTTGTACACCCAGCCCAAGCAACATATGGGAATGCAGAAAGAACTCCAGAGGAACAGGGGCGCAGATGAAGACCAAAGGAGACAGTGAGACGCACATAGCGCAATACGCTCTTCACAGGAGACCAGTGCACGTTAGTAGGTGCATGAAGATACTGGCACACCCTGTTAACCGCAAAGGAGAGATCAGGATGTGTGATGTCAGATACTGCAGGCCACCAACAATACTCTTGTACTCGGTAGCATCCTCAGGAGATAGAAGAGTACCAGCACGATGCAGAAGATCAAGAGAGTACTTTTTCTGGGTGAGAGCCAAACTGTCACGAGACTAATGAGCAACTTCAATATCCAGAAAGAAATGAAGCTGTCCCAAATCCTTAACTGCAAAATCACGACCAAGCGCAGTCACAAGAGCATCAGCAGCCGTCGGGGAGGACCTAACAAGGACAATATCATCCACGTACACGAGGAGGTACATGGTGACACTCGGCCGCTGAAACAAGAACAGTGAAGTATCAGCTGTCAAAGGAATGAATCCTTGAGTGCGTAAAGCTAAGCCAGGCGAGCATGCCAGGCGAGGCGCCTGTTTCAGTCCATAGAGAGCCTGAGGTGATAAGGCTGACTGTGATCAACAAATCCAAGTGGCTGCCTCATGTAAACCTCCTCTTCAAGCATTCCATGTAGAAAAGCATTCTGCACGTCAAGCTGGTGGAGAGACCATCCACGAGAAACTGCCAGAGACAGAAGAAGTTGAATAGTGGTAGGCTTGACAATGGGGCTGAATGTATCCTCATAGTCCAGTCCCAGACGCTGTTTACCCTTAGCCACAAGATGCGCTTTGTAACGCTCAATGGAACCATTTGCATGTTTCTTCACCTTGAAAACCCACTGAATCGATGATGTTGACACGAGACGGAGGTGGAACAAGTGTCTAGGTCTTATTCTGCATAAGAGCATGATATTCTTGTTCCATAGCAGCCCTCTAATGTGGGATACTCATAGCAGCTTGATAACTGCATGGTTCGGCGGTTAGATCATCCACAGGATGAGCCAGACAAGCAACAAGGTATGTGACCGTGCCATCGGTGCGCTCCTTGGGACGAACGATGCCGCTGCGACTGCGCGTATGTGGACGCCATGGAGCAACGACCACCGGGTAGGCGGGGCGTCCGGAGTAGGCGAGGCGTCCGGAGTAGTCGAGGCCTGTCCAGCGAACTCCGACGAAGAGGGACCGGGTGACAGCGGGCCGGGAGACGGCGGATTGGGTGACGCGGGCCTAGGCGGTGTGTGAGTCACTGCAGGCCCAGGAGAAGTGGGCGGCAGCGATGCCCGTGTAGATGGTGGAGGTGACGATGGAGGGGAGTCCAGGCGAGGAAGCGGCGACATAGGCCGCTCCGTCACGGGCTCCGACCCAACTATAGTAGCTTACGCAGGCTCCGACCCAGTGGTAGACGGGGCTCCCGAGGCGCAGTCGAGGGCGGGAGGCGGTGAATGCACATGCACCGGCCGATCGACGTGCGCCACAGGCAGCGTAGTAGGTCCGTCAGGGAGAAGTTCTAGGCGAGCTCCACGTCCAGTTCCTGCACTATGATTAGGTAACAACACAGGCAAATATGCAACATCTTCAAATTGGTCAGGCATAAGAGGAGATGAATGCATAGATGGTGCTGTGGTGGATGACTGAGGCATGGCAGAAAAAGGAAAGACATTCTCATCGAAAACAACATCCCGAGATATGTAGACTCGATTAGTTGGGACATGGAGACACTTGTAGCCTTTATGGAGAGAACTATACGCCAAGAACACACACTTTTTGGAGCAAAACTCAAGTTTGTGATCATTATAAGGACGAAGATGAGGCCAGCAAGCACACCCGAATACCTTGGAAAATGTGTAGTCAGGAGTTTCATCCAAGAGAAGCTCAATTGGAGTTTTCATATTAAGAACACGCGTAGGTAATCTGTTATTGAGAAAATACACGGTGGCAAAAACATCACTCCAAAAGCGAAAAGGTACAGAAGCATGAGCAAGAAGTGTGAGTCCGGTTTCAACTATATGGCGATGTTTGCGCTCAACAGCGCCATTCTGCTGATGTGTATGTGGGCATGACAAACAATGGGAAATCCCAAGCTTATTAAAGAAAGTGTTGAGGTTGCGATATTCGCCCCCCAATCTGACTGGACATGGATAATTTTATGCTTGAGTAGACGTTCAACATGCAATTGAAACCGAATGAATATATCAAACACATCAGATTTGCGCTTAAGAAGATAAAGCCATGTGAAACGACAATAGGCATCGATAAAACTGACATAGTAGTTGTGACCACTAACAGATGTTTGTGATGGACCCCACACATCAGAAATCACAATTTCAAGTGGACTCTTTACTTCTCTAGCAGATGAAACAAAAGGTAGCTGATGACTTTTGCCTTGTTGAATGGCATCACACACAGACATATCTTTATTGCTAGATTCTAATGACAGATCATGGTGGTGGAGTATGTGGCGAACGATGGGTGCGGCGGGATGACCAAAGCAAGAGTGCCACTGAGAAGGTGACACACGAACACCGCTGAAGATGCACGGGGCGGATGGATCCTCCAAACGGTACAAGCCTTGGCTCAAGCGGCCACTAAGCAGAACGTCCCGGGTTGCTCGGTCCTTAACAAAAAGATTAAAAGGGTGAAATTCACATAGTACATGATTATCAAGGGTGAGCTTAGGGACAGATAAAAGATTATGAGTCACCGAGGGAACTCGCGAAACATTACGAAGATGGAGCTGCCTAGAGGGATGACTAGTTAAAAGAGATGCTTGGCCAATGTGAGAGATGGGCATACCTACCCCATTGGCGGTGTGAACTTGATCGTGCCCGTAGTAGGGCTGGTAGGTGGAGAGTTTGTTGAGCTTGGTCGTCATGTGATCTGTGGCGCCGGTGTCCATGTACCAGGCTGGATCAACATGACAGGACGGTGTGTACCCCTGGTCGAAGCGCGGTCCTTGCCCTTGGTGGCGATGTGGGCAGCCGGGGGCGACGACGATGTGGGCAGCCGGGCGACAGCGGGGGGACCAAAGTCTGCCATCCAAATTGGCGCTCGTTGCCCTTGCCGTCATTTTTGATGCCTAGGAAGCTCCTTTGAAAGTGGCGGTGACACTTGGAGGCGACATGGCGTTCACGACCACATAGCTGGCATACCACCCGAGTGTTAAGGCCCCACCCAGGGTCGATGCAGGGGGCGGGGTGGGCTTGCCAGATGATGGGGCAGGGGGACGCTGGACGCGAGAAGCCCAGAAGGCCGCCGACTGTGAGGTGATGGTGACGGATGAGCAACGAGCCTCGACGCGCTGCTCGCTGAAGAGAAGTCGTTAGTAGAGTTCGTGCGGGGGCATCGCAGGCTTGGCGTTGTGAACAACCTCAGTGAGATTGTCGTAGTCGGCACCGAGGCCTTTGATGACAAAGCCAGCAAACTCCTCGTCGCTGAGCGGCCGACCGTTAGAGGTGAGTTTGTCCGCCAGCAGCTTCATCTTGTTGAAGTAGGTTGTGGCGGAGGAGTCCATCTTCTTATTGTCGGCGAGCTCGCTGTGAAGGGCCATCGAGCGGGAGGTAGAGACCTGGGCAAAGGCGTGCTCCAGGGTCGTCCAGGCGTCCATGGAGGTGGCAGCGAAGAGACAGAGACCGGCGACGCCGTCGCCGAGGGAGCCCTGGATGGCAGAGAGGATCGCATGGTCCTGCTGCACCCACATACGGTGTTTCGGGTTAATGGTCGGGCCGTGTATGATGGGGATGACCTGCGGAGGACACGGTAGCGAACCGCCCACAAACCCTAGGAGAGACCGGCTGCGGAGCAGCGGTAGGACCTTGGCGCGCCAGAACAGGTAGATGTCCGACGTGAGTCGGATGGCGATCAAGTTGTCGAAGTGGAACGGCCCGGCGGGCGCGATGACGCCAACAGCAGGGGCGACGGTCGGCGGAGCCGCGACGGGAACCACAGCCGTGACCGATGCCGTGGGTGGCAACGCGGGAACGATCGGGATCATGACCGCGGGTGGTGCCGTGAGTGAGGCCGCGGGTGGCTCCATGGATAGCGCCTCGCCAGAGGTCGCCGGGATGACGACGAATGTCGAGGAGGATCCAGAAGGGGCTATCCCGGGCGGCGGCGGCGAGACTGGTGCTGAGGCCATTGCGGGCTGTGACGGCGGGATCAGCGCTGAAAACATGGAGCCGATGGCGGTGGTGCCGAAGAACTGAGGTACCGACGAACCCAGAAGGCGAGGTGGGAGGTTGAGGAAGGCGGCAAGCGACGCGGGGATTGACCCGGAGCTAGCGGTGGCCGAAGCGGAAGCGGTCATGGTGCCGATGGCAGCAGCCCTAGGGTTTAGGGTTTTGGTGGTGATGGATTCATGTACCTAGGGTAGGGTCATAGGCCTGACCTAAACGTCCTACCCAAGGACACCCTTAGAAGAGATCACCTTCCAGTCGACCAACGAGGAACCCACTCAACTGACTAGAAGGACTCGACCATGGAGACTCACTCGACCATGAAGATACACTCGACCACCAGAAGGTCAGAAGACACTCCGCAACGCAACGGCCTGTAATTGAATAGACTTAATGATAGTTAAGGCACTTTATGAGGGGCGTTACCAGTAACGCCCCAGGCTTAATGTACTTTAACCCCTTCATTATGTGGGCTGGCTGGGGTCCTGGCGCACTCTATATAAGCCACCCCCTCCACGGGCATAGGGGTTCGCACTCTTGTAACACCTATACTTATAATCCACTCGACCGCCTCAGGGCACCGAGACGTAGGGCTTTTACTTCCTCCGAGAAGGGCCTGAACTCGTACATCGCTTGTGTTTACAACCTCTCCATAGCTAGAATCAAGCCTCTCCATACCTACCCCCCACTCTACTGTCAGACTTAGAACCACGACAGTTGGCGCCCACCGTGGGGCTGGTGTTTTAGCGATTTGTGGAGAAGTTGCGGTACTTCCAGTACTTTCATCATGATGACTGCTGGAGTTTTGGTCGAGGGCGCGAGATCCGCCTCGGTGTTTCTCACCTTTGTCGCCGACGACCCGCATGGCTCTAGGAGGCTCCACTCGACATCGAGGCTCCCTCATGGTGCGACGACTTCGCGCATGTGTCCGCTGGGCGTTCTGCTGCGGCAACCGTCGACCCCATATCGGTCGACTCCTTTATCGACCGCCCACCCAGTCTCCCACCAGCGCAAGCGCCTGGTCGGTCGAGACTCCAGATGGGTGAAGCACGCGGTGGCTCGCCAGACAGCCATCGCCTGTGTCGCGACAATTGAGCCCGACGAGTCCCTCACGGCCTGCTCGATCATCAACTGGCTCAGAGAGAGCGCATCGAATGCGATAGCATGATCCAGCCGCAGAAATCCTCATGGTCGACGGTCCCGCAGATCCTCCGGCCATTTATGGGGCGGAGCAAGCGGTGGAGGTGACCCGCAAGACCACGAAGAGTGCCAGCCGAGACACTCGACTCTCAGCAAGAGAAGAGCTACGCCGCAGAACATGGATGCTCGCGATACTCCCATCGCGGGAGAAACCCGAGGCCAGCGCCTTGGAGGAAGCACGTTTGGCCAATGTGGCTGAACGCTCGTCTCGAGAACCTTCAGCGAGCACTCGACGAATGCTGCAACGAAGTTCGGCCGGTCGACTCTTCCGCCGACTCAGGTATACCGCACGCCAATTCAGAATTTAGCGGTGCAACCCGTATAGCAGAGTCCATCCAGCCTTCACAATCAGAAGCTGGGAGAGGCTTGATGCAGATCAGGGATTTACTCCGAGAAGCAGGAGATCAGAACTCAGCCGTGTCGCAGCCGTAGACAAATTCCATATCGATCCGTCGCTGCGAATACGGTTCATCGGCTCACAGCCCAGACCGCCTCCATGGCGGAAGGCGCGACAACCGGCGAGATCGATATGGAGACCGATTCGACCGAGACGACAGCGCCGAGTGCCCATTTCCCCTCCGAGGGAAGGGTCTTACGCCTCGGCGACAAGATGATGAGCGTCGATTCAAGACGGGCGAAGAGCTCCAATCGACCCCGTGAGAACCAGGTTTCGGCGCGCGATCCATTATCGTGCAAGGCTTGGTCGACCGAACGAGCCCATCGAGGTGGACTGAGAGAGATGCACCCACGAGCGATCGAAAGTGCACATCTCGGTCGAGTGTTTTAGCAGGCTATCGAGCCGCAGATGATCCCCCAATTTCAGGTTGGCAACAGAGCCAGCAAGTTCACTGGGGAGTCCAAGCCTGAAACTTGGCTTGAAGATTACCGAGTGGCTGTTCAGATTGGTGGTGGGAATGACGAGGTGGCCATGAAGCATTTGCCCCTCATGTTGGAAGGTTCTGCCAGGGCATGGCTGAATCAGTTACCTCCTAGCAGTATATACACTTGGGAAGATTTGTCCCGAGTGTTCGTCAGGACTTTTGAAGGAACTTGCAAGCGACCGGCTGGTTTGACAGAGCTGCAAGTCTGTGTGCAGAAGACCAATGAAACTCTCCGAGAGTACATTCAGAGGTGGATTACTCTGCACCATACTGTGGAAAATGTATCTGATCATCAGGCAGTTTGCGCCTTCAAAGATGGCGTCAAGAACAGGGAATTGAGTCTGAAGTTTGGTCGAACCGGAGACATGACCTTGAGTCGAATGATGGAGATTGCTACCAAGTACGCCAACGGCGAGGAAGAGGACCGACTCGAGCTGCAAGTACAAGCCATCGGAGAAGGGAAATTCCATCGGAAGCGAGCGGAAAGCCGAGCCAGCAGCTCCTGGAGAGGCTCTGGCCGTGACTCAGGGGAAGTTCAAGGGGAAGCCAAAAGGATCTTGGAATCCTAAGAAAGTAAAGGATAAAGAAGGAAACGACGTGATGGATATGCCATGTCATATTCACACGAAGAAAGACGAAGAGGGCAACATCATTTACCCAAAGCACACCACTCGCCAAAGGTCGACTCTGATCCAGAAGCGTGGAAAATAGTCTAAGGACAAGGAGAAGGAGCCGACAAGGTCGGAGACAAAGAAGACGATGAGGAAGAATATCCGCATGTCAACTCCACTGATGATCTTCGCCGATGTGGAAAGCAAGAGTCGTGAAAGTCATTAACCGTGAGGTAAACATGGTTGCCCAGCAAAACCAAGTTATGTGAAATGGTCCCAAACACCCATCACATTCGACCAATCGATCATCCGACTCATATTGCCACCCCGGGAGGCAAGCTTTGGTGGTCGATCCAGTTGTCGAAGGCACTCGACTGACGAAAGTGCTGATGGATGGTGGTAGTAGGCTGAACTTGTTATATGCAGACACATTAAAAGGAATGGGCATCCCGATATCCGGACCGAGCGCCAAAGAACATGAGTTTCCACGGAGTCATACCAGGGAAGAAGGCCAACTCACTCGGCCAAATAGCTCTGGACGTGGTTTTTGGTGATTCCAAGCATTTTCGCAAGGAAAAGTTGACCTTTGAGGTTGTGGATTTTCAGAGTGCGTACCACGCCATTTTGGGGAGGCCAGCCTACGCACGATTCATGGCTCGACCATGTTACGTGTACCTCAAACTGAAAATGCCAGGTCCCAAGGGAGTGATCACTGTCACCGGCGATCGGAAAAAGGCAGAAGAGTGCTTTCAGAAGGGCTCGAAGATTGCCGACTCTCAAGTGACAGCGGTCGAATTCGAAGAATACAAGCAAAACACAGATCCGAGTGATTTGTTGCGATCTAAGAAAGCCCGCCACAGAATCTGCATTTCAGTCGTCTGGTGAGACGAAGCCAGTTCACATTCACCCGACCGACCCCAATGCAGCCCCGACCCACATCTCCACGACACTCGACCCGAAATAGGAAGAAGCGCTCATCCAGTTCCTCCGTGAGAACTGGGACATTTTTGCATGGAAGCCAGCTGACATGCCAGGTGTTCCCAGGGGATTGGCTGAGCATCGCCTCAGAGTCGACAAGTCAGCAAAACCAGTCAAAGAGCATCTTCGGTGGTCCGCCCGTAAGAGAAAGGCTATTGGTGAAGAAGTGGCTCATTGTTGGCGGCAGGATTTATCCAGAGATATACCACTCGAGTGGCTCGCTAATGTCGTCATGGTTCCCAAGAAGGACAAGTCGCCCGCATGTGCATTGACTTTAAGCACATCAATCGGGCCTGCCGAAGGATCACTTTCCTCTCCTCGCATAGATCAAATTGTTGACTCGACCGCGGGATGTGAGAGATTGTCTTTCTAGATGCATATTCCGGGTATCATCGATCCGCTCAGATGGACCCGACGAAATAAAAACAGCTTTCATCACTCCATTCGGTGCTTCGCTATATCACCATGCCATTCGCCTCAAGAATGCCGAAGCCACATTTATGCAAATGATTGAAGTGTCTTCTCCTCAAATCAGTCGGAATGTGGAAGCGTATATGGATGATATCGTCGTCAAGTCGCGAAAGGGTTCCGACCTGCTTGCTGACCTCGCCAAACATTTGCCAACCTCGGAAGATGCGATATCAAGCTCAATCGTCAAAGTGCACATTCGGAGTTCCTGGTGGAAAATTACTCGGTTTTCTCTTTTCCGAACGAGGGATCGATGCTAATCCAGAGAAGATCGGTACTATTCTCCGAATGAAACGCCCTGTGCGAGTGCACGACGTCGAAGCTTCTTTGGATGCTTGGCCACATTAAGTCGATTCATCTCACGACTCGGTGAAAAGGCATTGCCTCTTTACCGACTGATGAAGAAGGCCGACAAGTTCGAGTGGACTCCAAAAGCTGATGCAGCGTTTGCCGAGCTAAAAGCTCTGCTCTCCACCCAGCCGGTGCTTGCTGCTCCAATCAGCAAAGAGCCTCTGTTTCTCTATATCGCAGCCACAGGACAAGTCGTCAGTACAGTGCTTACGGTTGAGCGGGAAGAGGAAGGAAAAGCCTTCAAAGTTCAACGCCCGGTGTATTATTTGTCTGAAGTCTTGACTCCATCCAAGCAGCGATATCCGCATTATCAGAAGCTTGTGTAGGGAATATACATGACCACGAAGAAGGTTGCTCATTATTTCTCTGATCATTCTATCACAATCGTCAGCGACGCTCCTCTATCAGAGATTCTGCACAACAGAGACGCAACCGGCCGAGTGGCGAAATGGGCGATTGAACTTCTTCCCCTTGATATCAAATTTGAGGCAAAGAAAGCCATTAAGTCCCAGGCTATAGCGGATTTCCTCGCCGAGTGGATTGAACAATAGCAGCCGACTGAAGTTCACTCGGAGCATTGGACCATGTTCTTTGACGGCTCTAAAATGCTGAATGGTTCCGGTGCTGGGGTTGTTCTGGTTTCCCCCAAAGGAGATAAGCTTAGGCATGTGCTCCAGATTCACTTTGATTCCTCCAACAATGAGGCAGAGTACGAGGCCCTTTTATATGGATTGCGCATGGCCATCTCACTCGGCGTCCGTCGCCTGATGGTCTATGGCGACTCAGATTTAGTGGTCAACCAGGTGATGAAGGAGTGGGACGTGAGAAGCCCAGCCATGACGGGATACTGCAATGCAGTGAGGAAGCTGGAAAAAAAGTTCGAGGGGTTGGAGCTCCATCACATCCCCCGACTGAAAAATCAAGCAGCAGATGATCTGGCGAAGATAGGTTCCAAAAAAGAAGCCATCCCGAGTGGTGTGTTTTTGGAGCATATACACACTCCGTCAGTTAAAGAAGATCCCTTCACAGAGGAAGCTCCACAGCCCAAGAGTGCCACAGATCCGACTGAAGTTGAGGTCCCAGCAGTGGTCGACTTGGTCATGGAAGTTTTAGTGGTCACTCTCGACTGGACAATTCCCTACATTGCATATATCCTGAGAAAAGAGCTCCCGGAAGATGAGGAAGAGGCTCGGCAGATCGTCCGTCAATCCAAAGCCTTTACCGTTATCAAAGGACAGATGTATAGAGAAAGCCCGACTGGAGTTGGTCAAAAATGCATAACGCCAGAAGAAGGTCGAGTCATACTCAACGACATCCACTCGGGGACCTGTGGTCACCATGCGTCCTCTCGGACCATTGTAGCCAAAGCATACCGAGCCGGATTTTACTGGCCAAGGGCTAATGAGATGGCGAAAGAAATAGTGGACAAGTGCGAAGGATGTCAGTTCTATTCCAATATGTCACACAAGCCTGCGCGACCAAGACCATTCAACTCGTCTCGCCTTTCGCAGTATGGGGGTTGGACATGGTTGGTCCCTTGCGAACAGGTCGGAGCGGTTTCACGCATGTGCTGGTAGCAGTCGACAAGTTCACCAAGTGGATTGAGGCTAAACCGATCAAGAATCTTGACGCCGGTACTGCTGTTTCCTTCATCAGGGAGCTGACGTTCAGATATGGAGTCCCGCACAGCATCATCACGGATAATGGGTCAAATTTTGAATCGGAAGAATTCAAAGATTTCTGCAACGCTCAAGGCACACGAGTCGACTACGCTTCGGTCGCCCATCCACAGTCGAATGGGCAGGCAGAACGAGCCAATGGCTTAATCCTCAAGGGTTTGAAGCCCCGACTGATGCGAGATCTCAAGCATGCGGCTGGAGCATGGGTCGATTTAACTCCCTTCGCTGCTTTGGGGATTGCGGACCACGCTTAATCGGTCGACCGGAAGAACTCCATTCTTCTTGGTCTATGGAGTGAAGCAGTCCCGCCGAAAGTGATCTTCTTCACAACGCCCCGAATTGAACTTTACAACAAAGCGAAGTTGAGCAAGCGCGTCAGACGCAATCGACCTTCTAGAGGAGGAGAGGGAGATGGCTCGATCCGCCGACCATCTACCAGCAAGACTTGCGCCGCTTTTACGCCGTAAACGTGAGAGGTCGAGCTTCCAGAAGGAGATCTAGTTCTCGAGTAGATCAGCAGAAACAGCATAAGCTCGCTCCTTCTTGGGAAGGACCCTTCATCATCACTAAGGTTCTCCACAACGGGCATATCGCCTCTACAACGTCGAACACAATATCGAAGAGCCCCGAGCTTGAATGCGGATCTGCTCCGCCTGCTTTTACACTTAAAGTTTTTCACCGGATGAGTTGTAATAAAATAACTTCAGAGTTCATGGATTTCAAATAATAGTGTCATAATTCCTTCATAATTTTTGTCACTTTTTCCCCAAAGGTGGCTTAGCCGAATCCGTTTCGCCTAAGTTTGTACAAATCCCACCGAGTGGCAAGCCGACTTCCACTCGGGGCTTAGCCGAATTCGTTTCGCCTAAGTTATAAAATCCTACCGAGTGGTAAGCCGACTTCCACTCGGGGGCTTAGCTGCAGCCTAGTGCTCGCCTAAGTAACTAAAAATCCTACCGAGTGGTAAGCCGACTTCCACTGGGGCTTAGCTGCAGCCCAGTGCTCGCCTAAGTAACTAAAAATCCTACCGAGTGGTAAGCCGACTTCCACTGGGGCTTAGCTGCAGCCAGTGCTCGCCTAAGTAACTAAAATCCTACCGAGTGGTAAGCCGACTTCCACTCGGGGCTTAGCTGCAGTCCAAGTACTCACCTAAGTACAACGTACACTCGCAAGGGGGACGAGGCGCAGGTCGACTGCGACCCTCTCCTCCGAGCTACTGCATAAGTACAATGTGTGGGCTTACAAGGAGGACGAGGTGCAGGTCGATCGACCCTCCTCCGAAAGTTACACCATAACAATAATGTGTGCTCGCAAGGAAGACGAGGTGCAGGTCGACTGCGACCCTCTCCTCCGAGCTTCGCCACAAATACAACGGAAATCCTACCGAGTGAAGAGCAAACCTCTCACTCGGGGGCTTGGCTGCAGCCCAGTGCTCGCCTAAGGTATAAAAAATCCTACCGAGTGAAGAGCAAACCTCTCACTGGGGCTTAGCTGCAGCCCGTGCTCGCCTAAGGTATAAAAATCCTACCGAGTGAGGAGCAAACCTCCCACTCGGGGGCTTAGCTGCAGCCCAGTGCTCGCCTAAGGTATAAAAAATCCTACCGAGTGAAGAGCAAACCTCTCACTCGGGGGCTTAGCTGCAGCCCAACGCTCGCCTAAGGTATAAAAATCCTACCGAGTGAAGAGCAAACCTCTCACTCGGGGGCTTAGCTGCAGCCCAGTGCTCGCCTAAGGAATAAGTCGACTGCTGTGGGCATCTTGCTATGAACCTGCAAAGGGCAATTCGAGCCAAAAGCAATCATATTCAAACATCAAATCCAAGTTTAGGTCGATACCTAAAGGAACCGAGAGTGCTCAGGCACTAAGCCTGTTAAGGTTTATCGGTTACAATTCCACTCGGCATACCGAGGCAAATTTAAAAGTGTCGGACTTAAAGGAAGTTTTTTAACCCTCCTGTGGAGGGCTGGAAGGAGCAACGAACTCATCGAGGTCGATCCCGCTCTGCGATCCGGTAGCAGCAGCGATGAAAGTTTCCATGAAGGACCTGAAGTCATGTTTCTTGGTGTTGGCCACTGGAGAGCCGCCACTTCTCTTCTCGTGCATCCTTGCGAAGGACTCGGGCGGGCATAGGGCGACATCTGCGCCACACCGAGCCGAGGACTTCTTCCACTCGCACTCGGTCGGGACGGCGCTCAACGAGCCATCAGTGACTCGAGGTCATTTTGGAGTGTCGCCCTGGGCCAGAGCATCGATTCGATGCGGGACGTAGCAACCTTCAGCCTTGCGAGGTAGTCTAGGACAGCTGCAACACAGGACTCCAGTCTGAAGACATTCATGGCAATTTCATCATTTACCGGAGAATTGACGGGGTCAAGGTTTGGTTCCAGCTGGCTAGTCTCTTCTTCAAAGTTCCGACAGAATTCTGCAAAGACAAAACGCCAAGTCAAGACACCGGTCGAATGGAAGCATCACAGTTGAAAATGTTGGTCGACTGAAAAAAGTACCTTCGAGCATAAGGAACAATTTCTTGGCAAGACCACCCAGGAAGCCTTCCAGGTCATTCTTCTTCCCAGTCAACTGGTTGATCTTCTTGGTCAGAGTGGTCTTGTCAGTTTTCAGTCGGTCGACATCCTTGGTGGCAATTGCCAGAGCAGCTTTCAGATTGGCATTTTCCTGTTCGAGCTTGGTGACTAAAGCTAACTTCTCGTCAGCAAGCTTGGTCTTCTCAGATAGCTCAAGATCCTTCTTCTTCTGGGCCTCCTTCACCTTGGCTGCAAATTACAGCAAAGTCAGATCTTGAAACAAATGGGAGGAAAAAGGAGTCGTCGAGGTCTCACCGAACATACCTTTGGTCTCCTCCTTCGCCTTCGCCGATTCTCCGCACTAGCTTCAAATCCAGCTCGAGCTGAATGTGCTTCGCCCAGCTTCAGATAGCGCCGCAAGATCACAGGATTTCTACGAAGAACCAATCGACAAAATGTCAAAGATGATTCACTTCGAGTGAACAGGAAAATCATACGCTTTAAGACTACAATCGAATGCAAGCATTCGACCGTAGTCTTGGGATTACACCTGGGTGCACTCAGCGCCCCCACCGGGTCCTATTCACATGAGTCGACCAATCGACCCAAAAAAAACTTCTTCAGATCTGTAATCAATCGCCGGCGAGCGACCACGCCTCGGGGATTACACTCGGTGGGTGCACTCAGCGTGCCCCACCGGTTTGTAAACCCATTCGCCCTAGTCGAATGATGATCAATCTTTGCTTATAAAGCCTAAGGCCGATTGCGACAATGACCTTAGCCTTGGGGATTACACCAGCGGGTGCACTCAGCGTGCTTCGCTAACACGGAGTTTTTATCGACACACCCAAAGGGTGATTGTTATGGATTTCAGAAAGAAAAAAGATTTGATAGCATATCCTAACAGAATAAAGCGGTGGTCGATCGACCTGAACATTGCTTTGAAGAGCGGAGCTGGCGTCAGAAGCTGCTTGGCTTGCATCCCGGATGATCTTCACCGCTCCATCATGATCCCGCCATGATTGCCTCCTTAGCAGCGCTTAGCTTGGTCCTCCGGGACGTGGTGCGTGGTGAAGAGCGAAGGTTGCCCAGCACTCGACGAAGTGGGACGAGCACTCGCCAACGGCACGCCAAAGACACGGTGTGTCGAGTGGTGTTCTCCTCCGCGGCAACAGTCTCGGCGCCGCCACATCTTGGGCTGCTTTGCCGCTGGACGCCTTCCTGCTCCTCCTATGCCTCGATGGTTCTTCGTCCTCATCATCATCATCGAAGGGTGATAATGTCATTGGATGGAGCTTCAGAGAAGAATCAAAGTTAGAAACCATGAGTCAGTCGACTAAGGACAGAATTAAAGGTATAGTACCAGGATTTGAGGTTGCGCGCCCTCCATCTCATGGTCCTCAGCCTTGCCTCGAGGTTTCGTGGTTGCAGACTGAAGTTCCAAAGAATTAGTCGATTAATTCAAGTATCAACCAGAGATAAAGCTTGTACAAAACAGGAAGACTTAAGTAACATGTTTACCCTGATATGGTGGGGATGGACACCTTCATTTTCGGCAGAGGCTTGGTTGGCCTCAACGGAGCTACCTTCGACTGCTTCGGCGCCTTCTCAGTCAGCACCGGAGAAGCGGTCCGAGGGCGTTTGGTCGACTACGAGGCAGTCGCAACCCCCTTACCGCGTTAAGTCGTAGGGTCATGAATGAGTTTCGACCGCCTTTCCGAGCGCGGTGGCGCAACCTCCTCCTCCTCCTCCTCTACTTCGTCCTCATCATCGTCGTCGTCGTCATCATCATCTTCAGCAGCGTCTGAATCCCACTCATCCTGGCTCTCACCCCCGCTGGCTTCTCCCTCCTCAGTCGGAGCCTGAGCTCCGTTGGGCATTGAGTACAGCTCGGTAAGGGCCTGGAAGACGTCAAGATAGAGTTCAATCGACCAAATTGCAGAACATACAGAAACAAATTCAATGGACATACAATGGAAAGAAGAGCAAATGTACCTTATCTGGAACGCTGTGATGGTCGAGTGGAGAAATCCTCTTGGATCCACGAGGATTATCCTTGTTCCCAGTGATCGCGGCCATCCACCTTTCCACTATGGCGCTGCCGATCGCTTCCGGTGGACTCGAGTCTCGTCTTCGGTTCCAAGAAGATACAACCACATGCGAAGGGTTCGGGCGAAGAGGCTGGATTCGCCTTGAAGGAAAACCTCCGGAAGGTCCATGTCACCACGCCGTCCCGAACCAACCGCACCACGCGATCCATCAACATCTTCACATCAGCTCTTCCTCCGGAACCACCTTCAGAGAGGAGGTTTATTCACTCGACTCATGGTGAATGGAGGAAGTCCACTGATCGTCCGGCGTCACTCGCTCGGCAAGAGAACCTGTGTCGATCGCCGCCCCCGACCGACTCGAAAAGACATAGCTGGGAAGGTGCTCTTATTCCTTACTTGGATTCCTAGGCCCCGCACATCTCGACCACTTGGGTTTTCTCATCGCTCGACTCGCCTTCTTCACGACCGAGAACGACATGTGAAGATGTGCTGAACAAGCCCCAAAGGCGGTCTACAGCCCGGAAGTTCTCGCACATAGATACAAACGCAGCAAGATACGCGATGGAGTTCAGAGTAAAGTGGTGGAGCTGGGCCCAAAGAAGTTCAAAAACCACGAAGAAAACGCCGCCGCAGGGAAAATCCTCGATCGACATGAGTGGCCAGGAGCACACACTCACCCTCCTCCGGCTGAGGTTGCCACTCTTTACCAGGAAGTCTTGCGGCGCCGTGGGGGATCAGCCCGTCGTCGGCCATGTCGAGGAGATCCTTCTCCCTGATGGTCGACTGGATCCAATCTCCCTAGACCCAGCCCTTCGGCAGGCGAGATCTCGATGAAGACCCGCTGCGGCTGGTGGATCTCCCCTTCGCCTTCTCCGCCGCCGACGCCTTCTCCGCCTCCGACGCCTTCTTTGCACGCTCCAGCACCGCCGTCTTCTCCTTGCCCATGGCCGCCGGCGAAATGCGCGAGGGAGAGCGCTATGAGGCGACAGCGGTGCGTTAGGCGGAGACGAGGAGAGCAGAGGAGAAAGAATGGAGTCTTGTCGCGTAAACCCTCACAAGTCACATTTATAACATCCTTCCGAGTGGATGACAGTGGACCCGTCAATCCAATCATATCCCAAACAGTTGCATTGACACGATCGTGGCGGAAAAGCGGCGCGGAGATCGAGGCGCCCATGTCCTGTCCGCCCGAAGGCGCTGTCCGTTTCGCCGCGCTTCCCCAAATTTCAGATCCGTGGAATCATGAGCGCAGATCGGTCTGTCAAGTGCGAGATTTCTTGCGATCCGTCGCCGGAACCGCTAAAGTATAAAAGATCACTCGACGAAAGAACAAGAATGGATCGAGTCGATCGAAGAAAAGTTGCTCGTTATCAACAAAGAAGATCTTGGTCAAGAACGACGATAACCAAAGATGCCAAAGTTCAATCGAAACAGATCAACTCCTTCCTCATTCAAGCCTCGACCCATTCGGGGGCTAATGATGGATTCATGTACCTAGGGTAGGGTCATAGGCCTGACCTAAACGTCCTACCCAAGGACACCCTTAGAAGAGATCACCTTCCAGTCGACCAACGAGGAACCCACTCAACTGACTAGAAGGACTCGACCATGGAGACTCACTCGACCATGAAGATACACTCGACACACCAGAAGGTCAGAAGACACTCCGCAACGCAACGGCCTGTAATTGAATAGACTTAATGATAGTTAAGGCACTTTATGAGGGGCGTTACCAGTGACGCCCCAGGCTTAATGTACTTTAACCCCTTCATTATGTGGGCTGGCTGGGGTCCTGGCGCACTCTACATAAGCCACCCCCTCCACGGGCAGAGGGGTTCGCACTCTTGTAACACCTATACTTATAATCCACTCGACCGCCTCAGGGCACCGAGACGTAGGGCTTTTACTTCCTCCGAGAAGGGCCTGAACTCGTACATCGCTTGTGTTTACAACCTCTCCATAGCTAGAATCAAGCCTCTCCATACCTACCCCCCACTCTACTGTCAGACTTAGAACCACGACAGGTGGTGCGGAGGCGGTGGGTGGAGTAGAGGACCTAGGTTAGGCTGGCCATAGTGGAGGTAACATAACTAGTATCATATACTTGAGACTCGCAAACATGCTTATGTGGCAGACAATTAAAGAAGAGAGAGGGTTAGTAGTAACATAGGTAGATATCGTATCATAATTAATGTTATGCTACTATGTGTCATGCATGGCAATAAATAAGACCATCTATGCTACTACTTTATGATACTATGCACTATGGATGTAGTATCATATATTAGTATCATAATGTATGATACTAGTATATGTTACTCTCCACAATGACCAGCCTTAGACTCGATACCATGTAAAACATAGGTTTCGGGGACCTGGCCCGACCCTCTATAGTATGGCATATCACACACACACACACACACACACACACACACACACACACACACACACACACATATATATATACATATATATATATATATTTCTAAAAGGGGTGATCCCCGGCCTCTGCATTAGCATGATGCATACGGCCATTTTATTAATTAATAGTCTCAACAAAGTCTCAAAGTCTCCATAATAACAAAAAGGAAGATAACGGTTCACACAGAACCAAAAGGCTAGATACACAAGCTAGCCAAAAAGGATAAACCACAACCGGTTGGCTCGAAAATAGACAGGTAAACTAATTGCCTATCCTATTACATGACCGCCATCCAAATCGGTTGAAGATATCCCGAGCTACCGTCTCCCATCGGGTAGATCCAGTAACTAAACTCTCCCTGGCCTCCGTCAGAGTGAGTAGCGACCATGGACGGATTAGCGCCGTAGCTCTGAAGATAACCTGCAAAAAATGAATGTTTGTGTTTCTGTTAAAGACCAGATCATTTCGCAATTCCAAAGCGCCCACACTAAGGCGCACACCCCCACGCTGAATATGTCTTGCTAACCCGGCTCTACCTGCTTAGCCATGTTCCAATAACACGCTCACGAATTCGTGGAGGAATATTGAAAGCAATATGGATAGTCGCCCAAAGAGTTCTAGCTAGTGGGCAATCAAAGAACAGATGTTTAATAGTTTCACCCGATCACGTAAACTACACCTAGTAGGCCCCTGTCCAATTACGCTTTGTCAAATTGTCCTTTGTTAAGATAACTTGTTTGTGTAGAAACCACATAAACACTTTGATCTTCAAAGGAACTTTGACATCCCACACATGCCTGGAGCTAGGAATCGAGCTCGAATTGATGACATCAACATACATTGATTTAACTGTAAATTCACCCGACTTAGTGAGATTCCAGCATAGTGTATCAGGTTGTTGTGAAAGTTGGACATTCATCAGTCTCCTAACTAGATGAAGCCAATCCTCCAAACGATTGCCCACTAACGACCTTCTAAACTGAATATTAAGGGGGATCGAATGAAAGACCGTTGCCACCACAGCGTCGCGTCGTTGGACAATGCGATACAACGACGGATACTGGATTGCAAGGGGCGCACCTCCGAGCCAAGTATCCTCCCAGAATCTCGTGCTGGCACCATTACCAACAATATGCTTTGTCCTCTGAAACAATGAAAGCTTAACTTTCATAAGCCCTTTCCAAAAGGGTGAATCAGTTGGTCTTACCGTGACCTGAGACAACGTTTTTGTTTGAAGATACTTATTACGCAGGATTTGTGCCCAAGTGGCGTCAGTTCCTAAAGATAACTTCCACAACCACTTACTGAGAAGGCATCTGTTCTTAACTTCAAGATTTTCAATCCCGAGACCCCCTTGGTCTTTCGGTCTACAGATGATATCCCACCTTGCTAAACGGTATTTTCTTTTTAGCTCATCTCCCTGCCAAAAGAAACGCGACCGATAGAAATCCAGTCTTTTCCTTACACCAACTGGGACTTCGAAAAAAGACAAAAGAAACATAGGCATGCTCGTGAGAACCGAATTAATAAGAATTAAACGGCCTCCATAGGACATGAGCTTACCCTTCCAGCAACTTAGTTTCTTTTGAATCGATCCTCAATACACTTCCATTCGTTGTTCGTAAGCCTACGGTGGTGGATAGGAATTCCTAAGTATGTGAAAGGCAACTCCCCCCAATCCACACCCAAACCATTGTTTGTAGGCCTCTTGTTCCTCTTTGGCTCTACCAAAGTAGAACAACTCGCTTTTGTGAAAATTAATTTTGAGCCCACTCAATTGCTCAAACAAACATAACAGCAGCTTCATATTTCTTGCTTTTACCAAGCCATGCTCCATGAAGATGATAGTATCATCAGCGTACTGAAGGATAGAAATTCCTCCATCCACTAAATGAGGCACCAAGCCTCCCACTTGGCCAGCCTCCTTAGCCCTTCCTAACAAAATTGCCAACATGAACAAAATAGGGGACATCGGATCCCCTTGCCGTAGGCCCTTGTGTGTCTGGAAGTAATGACCAATGTCGTCATTCACTTTAATGCCAACACTCCCCTTTTGCGTAAAAGATTCAACCTGGCTTCTCCAGACCTCGTCGAAACCTTTCATACGCAATGCTTGTTGTAGGAAAGGCCACTTAACTTTATCGTACGCTTTCTCAAAATCCACTTTAAAGATAACTCCATCTAGTTTCTTTGAGTGGATTTTATGGAGCGTTTCATGCAAGACCACCACCCCCTCCAGGATGTTTCTATCCGGCATGAAAGCTATCTGGGACTGCTGCACCACAGAATGCGCAATCTGTGTGAGCCTATTGGTCCCCACTTTGGTAAAAATTTTGAAACTAACTTTCAAGAGGCATATAGGCCTGAACTGCTCAATCCTCAGAGCATCGGTCTTTTTTGGTAGCAGTGTTATTGTTCCAAAATTCAAGTGAAAAAGTTGAAGCCGTCCAGCAAAAAGATCATGAAACATAGGTAATAAATCCCCCTTGATAATATGCCAGCATTTTTTATAGAACTCCGCCGGAAACCCATCAGGCCCGGGAGCCTTATTGTTCTCCATCTGAGAGATGGCATCAAAAACCTCCTTTTCCGCAAATGGAGCAACCAACATAGCATTATCAGAAGCAGTTAGTTGAGGCACATCCTCATTCCTGGACTCATCGAGGGACACAACACTATCCTCTGGAGGTCCAAATAACTGCTTGTAGTATTTGGTGATATAAAGTTTCAGATTATCATGACCAACAATTGTGCCTTCGTCTTGCTCAAGCTGGAAAATTCTCTTCTTTCTGTGTTTGCCATTAGCAATGAGACGAAAGAATTGAGTGTTCGCATCCCCCTGGATTACTTTGCGAACCTTAGCTCTGAGCGCCCACTTCAACTCTTCTTCGCGGAGAAGTTCCTCCAACCTCTTCTTCGCATCAAGCTTAATATTCAATTCATCGGGTTGCAAAATCGTTGATTCAGCTTTAATATCTAGGGATTGTACAAGAGCAAGAAATTTGTCCTTCTCAATCTTATAAGCTCCACTAAGGTGCTTGGCCCATCCCCGGAGAAAACTCCTCAAATGCCTGATCTTATTCTGCCATCTCTCGACAGACGATCGCCCCTCAAGGTCAGTAGCCCACCCACTGCCACGAGATCTAGGAAACCTTCTCGTTCAAACCACGCCATTTCGAAGGAGAAGGTATTTTTGTTTCCCACATGTCTGGGCTCGCCTGAGTCTATGAACAAAGGCGTGTGGTCCGAGATCCCGCGCGTGAGAGCCTGAACCGCCACGAGAGGGAACTTCTGTTCCCACTCGGCACTTGCTAGTACCCGATCCAACTTCTCATACGTCGGATTAGGTAAAGAGTTGGCCCAGGTAAATTGTCGACCAGAAAGCTCAATCTCTCTCAGATCCAAACTCTCAATGATGGTGTTAAACATAAACGACCATCTTCCGTCAAAGTTATCGTTATTCTTTTCGTCTCACCTCCGAATGATGTTGAAGTACCCCCAACCAAAATTGGGAGTTGCTCAGACCCGCAAATACGAACCAGGTCAGCCAAAAATTCCGGTTTAAGCTCAGGTTGTGCGGCCCCATACACCGCCACCAGAACCCAGTTAAATCCATCTGCTTTAGACCTAACTCGAAATTTGACCCAAGTCACCCATCACAACGCCATCTTAACTTCAAGGGAATCACATCTCACACCAAGCAAAATGCCACCTGATCTCCCTCTTGGAGGAAGGCAGTGCCAATCGAAATCTACACCTCCCGAAAGTGTGCTAAGAAACTATGGCGCAAAATTATCCCGACCAGTTTCAGAAAGGGCAATGAAATCTAATCGATGCTCCAAAGACACCTCAGCGAGAAACCTTTGTTTAGCCAAGTCCTTGAGACCTCTGCTATTCCAGAATATTCCTTTCATAGGTCATCATGGAATTTTTTGGCCGTACGAATCCTAGCGCTCCTACGAACCGCGGATGCGGGGTACACCTTCCGCTTCCACTTACGTTTTGGAATATTATTACCCGCCGTCCGGTCCTCATAACCGGGCTCTGGTTGTGGAATTACTACATCATCCACACTGAGTTCCTCCTCCTCAGACTCAGCAGATGGAGGAACAAGATCCGCACAAAAATGGTCCAGCACTCTTACCCCCAACGCATCGATCTCAGCATCATTCATAGGTCTTACTGCCGCTAGGTTTCTAATGGTTTCTAAAGCACGTTCCGCTTCCAAATCTAGGAGATCGTTAACTGAGTTTGTAATTTCAGCACTGTTATTCCCAAGCGAAACCCCTACTTGGTTTGCATTATTAATAATCTCATCCTTAGAATATTGCAAGATAGAATTGGATAAATTTACGGACATACCGGTTGTGACCTCAATGTCACGAAGCTTGGCCGCCCGCATAGCGCACCGCTGCTGCATATCATCAACCTCCGGAAGGTCCTGGAGACGAGAACTCATCCGTCGCCCCTCGGAGACCGGGTCTGGGATCCCTCCGAAAGCAATGACCTCCTCCCGAGTAGCGGAACTCAAAGGAGTCTGAGACGAAGGAGACCTCCGTAGGATGGGAGTAAGGCCGGGGGAAGTGGGTGCCGAGGCCGCCTGCCCTAGGCCGCCCCCCTGCCATCACCCTCGAACCCGAGAGCGCCGCCGTCCCGACCGCCGTAGATACCAGAGGGGCCGGGGCCACCTGCCCCTGGCGCCCGCCTAGCGTCTCCGGTGATGCATCCGCAGGCAGAGCTCCCGCGTAGCGCACGTCCGAGGCCACCTGCCCCAGACAGGATCCACCACATCCGGCCACCGGCGCCGAAGCCGCCAACACTGGTGACACAGTAGAAGGAGAGGAAGTCGTGGCTGCCTGCCCCCCCTCGGTGAAGCCACCAAGTCCACCTCTGTCCGGCTACACGAAGACACCAAGGACCCTGGGAGCAATGGAACCACCTGAGGCTCCACATCGCCTATCCTCCCCAAGGTCGACTCGGGCACTCCAAAATCACGGACTCCGTCTGTAGGACGGACAGCCGATCCAAAGTCCAATGCCGGGAGCGAGCGCTCGAAAGCATCATCAGAGTCCACTCGATCGCTCCAAAGCCTAGGAGGAGCAGACGCAGGCTGAAAAGATCCAAACCGCAGTGTGTTCTTAGGCACAGACGAAGCAGGGGATGGCTCAACCCCGGATCCAGTCTCGGGCCCCTGAGTCATAGGTCCCGATCCGTTGGACTCCTGTCCAGCCTCATCAGTCGGTTCCCTTCTAGCACCAGCATTATCGTCCCCCTCATGCATATCCACATCAGTGCCAGTAGCCACCTCCGCAAATAACTCGGCGTCCTCAAACTCAATCTCAAGGGGGAACACCTCTCCCCTATAAGTCCAATTGACCACGTCCGGGACGTACTCTATGTCCAAAATACTGACTCGCAATCTGGCCACCCCCTGGGCCCGAGTGAAAGCCATGTCAACCTTTTCCGTTTTACCAACCATGGTACCTAGACTAGCCACAACGCGAACATCTGTCAGGGCCTCAGATGGTGCCCCAGAGAAGCGTAACCACACCTGAGTGAGAGGCTTCCCCTTAGGCTCTACTTTCTTCCATTCCTGAAACTCCAAAATACAATTGGTTCCTGGCACCTTACACATCCCGAAACTCAGCAAACGCTGCAAGTCCTCAACCGATGGAAACTCAACTCGCAACACTCTTTCTTCAATGAAAACAAGGTCCCTCTGAAAATCACCCGGAGCCAACTCCTGCAGCCTCTGCACAATCTGAGCCTAAGAGACATCTCCCTGGGTGACCTTCACAAAACCAGTGGTGAGGCTCTGAGTATCAACTGGAATCTCTCTCGCAGCCGCGGACTCAAAAAACATCAGCTCAGCACAATATACTCCGTACACTGTAAGGGCTGGAATCTGCTCCCGCAAAAGAGGGCACTCCCCCGAGGTATGTGCTGGCTTGCCACAAGACTCACATAGCTGAGCCACACATTCAGCAATGAAGTGACCTTTCTCCCCACACCGGTAACAAAGCATCCTCTCTTTCTTGCAAGATATTTGGGACGCCCGCAAGATCGGCCCTATCAGCAACCTCAGTCCCCTTCCCAGTCTCAGGAACGTCAACAACGGCCAATGCATTCACCACCTCCATCGCCTGGGGTGGTAGCTCAGATGGAGCATGGTCAGTCTCCATTGTTGATACCGTAGGGTCTGCTACCCTAGGCGGAGGTGGTCGGCGAAACCTCCCACGGCCCCCTCCGCGGCCACGATAACCACGAAAACCACCTCTCTGTCGATTATCCGGTCCTGAGGACCCCTCAACAAAACCTCCAACTGGGCCGAGAAACGGTCTATCCGCAGACCCGTCACTCTGCCATGCATATCCACGGCCTCCTCCCGTGGAAGAGGATCCTCGATGCTGACCAACACCATATGCATCATACCCGTCATCCCCCCACTGGCCTCGGGGTGGATCATTTGGTCCTCTGTTATTATACGTCTGTCCCACCTGAGCCTGTGTCTGCCCAATGCGGTTCTGCGCCGGCCGTGCGACAAGATGCGGCGGAGGTGCACGGTGCTGTCCTCCCGAAGGTGCCTGCACGATCCCGGGGGTAACACCTCCACGCCCAGCTGGAGCTACACCCGGCGCAGGAGGCCGGTGACCCACAGAGGCCGCCGCCGCAGTCTGAGCGGTTGCCACCACCGGAGCAAGTGGTCGAAGCCCTCCCCGTCCAGCAGTTGACGACGCCACTCCCGGCGCCGGGTTTTAGCTCAAGACGCCCGGCAAGATATGCGGCAGCGTGGTCAAGGCTCGCCTGGTTAGCTGCGATTTCCCGCCGGTTTTCATACCGGAGGAGGCGGAGCGCCGGCGTGCTGCGTGGAGCCGCCTCCGCCCCGCAAGACCACAAATGGGCCGAGGTCTGTGCCCGGGTGGTACAGGGGCGCCACGCCCCGTTCCCTCCGCCGGCGGCGGAGCACCCCCCCTCTCCACCGCGCCATTCTTCGCAGCAGGTGGCGGGGCGGCTCCCCGGCCAGCCATCACTCGCAGCGGTGGGATCCTCCTAGCCCGACGATCCCCGCAGACCGGATATCCGCGAAGCCCAGACCTTTGAACCCTAGCTCTACACAGCGATGGCGCAGAGTAGGATTCACGACCGATCTCGTACGTGCATGGGGCATCTGTCGTATCAGTATGGCCTCCAGAAGCATCATGGGCCGCATACCCATGAATCTCTGGCCCAATTCCAACCGGGCCCTAATCGGCGCTACTGGCCCACCAAGACCCAAAGAATTGTTCAACGGCCGCCCTCGTCGTTTGAATCGGGATCGCCGCGGCCGCCATGCCCGGCGCCGGCGTTCCCAGTCGCCTGGCCAACCGCCGCACATTCTTTCTTCGCTTCACCATAACCCAATCCTCTGGTCGAATCAAATCAAACAAAGTTAGTTTCGGAAGACTAACCTTAGGCAAAGGTCCTTTCCAGGGCCGGAGCGCCGTTGCCGCCGTTTTCCGATGAACGATCCGTCGGATCATCTCGATCCTCTCGCCGACGTGCAGACCCACGCGTGCTGGATCATCCGGAGGTACAACCTGATCGACCGTAGTAGCCACCTCCTCTTCGGAATACCCTGAATGGAAAAACTCGCAAATGAGATCTGAAGGAGATGGAGATGGCGGCGACTCCACTGGCGGCGCCTCCCCATCCTCGTCCGCGTCCTCTTCGTCAGATTCCATCAACGCCCAGAACCAGCCGCCCACCCGCCGGCGATCGCCGTCGCCGGACGGCGCAGCCGTGGTCGGACGCATGGGTCGCCCCCTCAGTCGCCCCCTAGTCGCCCCCTCAGTCGCCCTTCCACGGCATCCAATTAGACAAAAGTAGTGGTTGCGTGTGGTGTGGTGTGGTGATGATTAATCAATCCATATCACATATATATTGGTGTCAGCAATAAATGTATTTTTGCTTGCTTGGACAGCAATAATGACTGACTAGTCTCTCTCTCGCGTGCACAAGTCTTCCAAAAAGACTGTAGACAGTTGCAGACAAAAGCATGGTCCACAGCGTGAACGCCATAGAAACGGACACGAGCCATGACCATACGGTGGAGTGCTACCAAAGGCTTGCCCACTGTAGCACCACTTTTGCCTTTGGCCATGGGCAGCACTACACTAGAAACGGCAAAAGATATCACGGTGTTCGAGGCGAAGGCCAGGCTCAAACGAAACTGTCAGTATCTGCGTCAACGATGGGCTGCAAGTGGACGCGGGTTGTCCACGGCGCCCGCATCTAAGCCCACAAAAATCGCATCTGCGGACAATCGTGGGTAAGCGTCAAAATTATGCGGGTCTTGCGGGTTATCCCACGAGACCCACTTAGAGCATGGTTAATAGTATAGCCAGCTGCTGGCTATAAGCCTGTGCCATGTTATCTACAGCCCATCTTATAGCCAACATTTACAATAGTAGATCAAAAGAGTGTACTATTTTTTTATTATGTGGTCCACCTTTCATTCTCACAAAGTACCTAGGAGCACGTGCTAGAGCTGTCTCTTCACGAAGAACCCGCTTACCTTCTCTCTCCTCTTCTCTTTCCTCCAACTAAGCATAGATATACTAATTTATTTCTTATAGCCCGCTGACTCAGCTCTATTGTATTTGCTCTTATGCCCACTTCTTCCTCTACAGGTAGTTGTCGGGATTATAATTAGTGCGAGGCTGAGCCGCCGTGGTGAGCAGCAGCCACAGCACCCAGTGAGCATGCTCGGCAGCGACCAGGGCCGGTCCTGAGGGGGTGGCAGGGGGGCGGCCGCCCAGGGCCCCCGAAATCTAGGGGCCCCCCTACAAGGTTCGCAAGGAGCCCATGGCCTAGACCATAAGGAGGCATCGACCTAGAGCGCACGAAGAAATCCCTGTTTTCCTTCTTCCCATCGCGAGTTCGCCGCTTTGCGACGATCCTATTTCCCTGAGGGCCCCGATCGCGAGTCGCGGCGCCGATGTAGATCGCTCTCCGCCATGCGGCCGGCTGGTCTTCCTCCAGGTCCCCGGTCCCGTTGTGTTATCCCCCGTTCGTGAGATGCCTCTCATGTGCAAGACGAAGACACCCCACTTATAAGGTCATTCCTAACCTCCTCTTTCTAGTTGGTCACGTTCATATGCAGCAGCAGTTAGATCTTAGAAGGTCTCGCATATGATGCGGTACAAAATTTTAATTTCGTGTGCCCGTTGCTCTATTTGTCTGGACTTTGTCGACACAACACCAATCGCCTTATCTATTGAAAAAGTTGCCTGCTATGTGTTCGATTGACATTCTTTGCATTCTCTCCAAATCATCATGACTGCAAATTTAACTTAAAAATTGAAAGAAGGTCTCAGCTATACACACATAACTTCAATCCAAACAATAAAGCCACTCAGACTCTTGTAGCCATTGGGTAGGTAAATGATCTTTTATTGTTGCAAATGAAGCTTTTAAACTTTAAACCTTTCATCTTGATGTTTGCCCTCTGTCAGGTATTCGATTTGTCTAATCAAGTAAAGGAATACACTATTTACAATTTTCGTTTTATTTTAGAATAATAGACAATAATAAGTTAGATAAAGGAATGAATCTAAAAAGAAATGAGATTATTATTTTGATCTTTATAGTAGGGCCCCGGGTTGTAATTTCGCCCTGGGCCCCCGAAATATCAGGACCGGCCCTGGCAGCGACCTCCGACTGGCTCCATTCGGCACCAGGCGCCTCGTATGCCCCGGCAAGATGCTAGCCCTCGCCACTGTCCACCTCTGTCTAGCGCAGCTACTACACCGGCTCTGAGTGTGCGCCGGCGAGCTCGAGGAGCGTTGAACTGTCAGAGCGCCTCAACATGTCACTTGAGATGGCAACGCCGCTGGTCTGCAAGCTCGTCGGCTGCTAGGGCTAGAGCTGCACCAGAAATCCGCGGCAAGTGAGATGAAAGTGGAGGAGCAGCCGGCACATTGGACACGTGCCCCATGGACACGGCAGGCTCTACTGCCAATTCGACCACGCCCTTTCTCCGCGCGGGGCATGACGCGCGCACGTCGGGCACTACGAGGTCTGCGAGAACGCACCCGCCGTGAACACCTGCCGCGCTGACACCCTTTCTGTACGCCGGGCGCGACGCGTGCGTGCGCCGGGCACCGTAAGGTCTGCGAGCACGCGTCCGCGCTCAGGCCCTTTCTCTGCACGGGCGTGATGCGTACGTGCGTCGGGCACCATGAGGTTTGCGGTCACCTGCCGCGCCGACGCCTCCGCGCTCTGCCCCAAGTGCAACGCCATTAGCGGCTCGCCAACGCGCTCCAGCTTGTCCCCTCCCTATCCTCCGGTTCTGTGTGCAGCTAGTTCAGTTCAGTTCATCCAGGACGCAGCAGCCCGTGATGTACTCTCTTCTAGCTCGCACACGCTTTACCTTTACGCGTGTATACAACAATTTGGCTAAGCCTAACATTTACTCTTACGTGCAAGGAGATTATACGGGTTGTCCACCAAACCCACATATCCCGTGTAAAAATAAGTGGACACAAGCGGGCGTCCCACATATATTATGCGGCAGAAGTGGGGCGGGTGCGGGACTCCCGCGTACGGTCCTACTTGCAGCCTGCAGCCGAATGACATACGAGGCGCCTGGTGCCGAATGACGGCTTTGTTTCCTCCGTTCTTTATTTTTCGGTGGGGGCTGACGGTTTTACCCTCGTGCCGCGGCTACTACTGCTTGCCCATGCGGCCGCGGCACAAACCAAAATGCTGTCCTCTGCAGTGGACATTCTCTCAGGCACTTTTTCGTTTTCGGGAGATATAAAGCCAGTCACGATAAACAGAGGAAGATCGTGTACTATGCATTCGCACGCAACCTACAGACGAATCACGAAAGCACCCTCGGCCGGGGAGACGATCTACACGTTTGCCATCCAAAACACCTGCCGACCGATCCGGCAGCACTTTTTCTTGTAGTGGCGCCGGACGTCAACATCGCAATGGCTCCTGCTGATAAAGTTGACGAGCATTCCGATCCTCCGGGACACAGCAGACGATGTAAGTGGAGTTATTGTTTGGTTAACTCGTCGTGGAAGTAAAATTTGTGATGGCATCATCAGCGGTGAATGAATGCATCCGCGGTGAGAGCCCGGCGAGGAGGAAAGAAACACCCATGATTGAGACGTCCCGTGCTACAGTACCTTGCTTGGGTTATACTCAACCTCGCCCCCACTCCAACGTAGTGCATGCATGCGTGCCGTGTGTTTGTTTGCACCTTTCATGAGCTAATCTATGTCAGAAAAATGGAACATGATTAACTAATGGAGCATCACTGGAGCATATACTCACTCCATCTATGTAAAATATAAATATTGGAGGGCAGCCTCCTTTCGGGATATTTTTTTCGTTATAGAAAGACACATGATTAAGTATAAGGTTTTTTTCCCTCGCAAAAAGAAAAAGTATAAGTTTTTTGGGGGGCTGGGAAGTATATTTTTCTGATTAACAATCATAAAGCATTTCTAGCAGATGCCCTAAAAGCTATATTAGAGAGATTTTTTGAATCAACTGAGCATGGCTAGGGCATATACTCCATCATGAAACAACATACTCCCTCAATAAACTAATATAAGATCGTTTAAGTCACTACCTTAGTTACCTAAACGATCTTTTATTTACAGAGGGAGTAGAGCACCTGTCGAAGGACAACTACTACGACATCTATACGTACTATATATAACAATGTAGTTTATTTAAAAAGAAACCATGATTAACTAATGAAGCATCACAGAAGCATATACTCCATCCATGTAAAAGAGAAATATTCGCGAGGCCGGTTTCCTTTATGGAAATCATTGCATGAGAAAACATGATTAAGTATAAGGAATTTTCTCATTTAAAATCTTAGTATATAACAGGAGTGTTAACATTAGTCTAGTGCGGTTCCCAATCAGGCGTGACCAGTTTAGAAGTGAGAACATGGGTCGCTGCTTCGGGGAAAGTTCGGAGAGGCTCTTTTCTTTTCGGATCCCTATATGATTCTACAACAAGTCTGCTAAAACTAGTGTTATTAACATGATAATGGGCTGCTAGAAGCAGTTTATTAATCCAACTTGGAGCTGTGACAGGCTCTGTCTAGCTTAACTAATCCCATGGACCACCAATTTTTTTAACTTGTTCTTGTTTACGCATATTGGTTGCGGGATAGGGAGAAATGGTCAAAGATACATCCATTTGCGGACACTAATTTTACCATTGGAAATATATTTGTCTGCACTTGGTCAGCTGAAATTCACATAGAATTTGTTTGTCAAGTCACTCTATCATCGGTATATAGAAGACCGCACATCTAACTAACGTGTGAAGCTAGATGACCATTACAAGAATTTTACTCCCTCCGTTCCTAAATATTTGTCTTTCTAAAGATGTCAACAAGTGACTACATTCGGAGCAAAATGAGTGAATCTACACTCTAAAATATGTCTATATACATCCGTATGTGATAGTCCATTTGAATCTCTAAAAAGACAAATATTTTGGAACAGAGGGAGTACTTTTCAAAGGTACTACTAGTTGGACAATTTGGATGTTACAAGTCTTTGTCAACATACACAATAAATTATTTACGTGAGCAACAAGTTGTGTGAACCACATTTTACTTACTGCTACGAGTTCAGACCTGTTCTCTCTCTCTCACACACACCCACACACACACACACACAGAGAGAGAGAGAGAGAGATTTTGATTTATTCACCGAGAAAATACATGAGAACAGTAAATATATAGATCCCTTTTTTCTCCATTTCGAAGCAATTAGAGGATTATTGTGACAATGGCGTGCAATGTTAAAATAGGAACTCTGGCCAATCGGCCAAAGTGGAATGATTTGGTCGAGGTGTTTTTGTGCGAGTAATCAGCCTACTAGCACTACAGGAATCTACTACTTTGCCATCTGCCACGGCGGACGGCAAAGGCATGGATGGCGGACGGCAAAGACCTTTGCCTTCAGCCGCGGACGGCAAAAGGTGACGGCAAAGTAGGGGACGGCTAAGAGCTGCGTTGCCATCTGCTTCGGACAGCTGACGGCAAAGGGGCCTTTGCCATCAGTAGCGGACGGCAAAGAAGACGGACGGCAATAAATGCGCTGTTACTCCGTTAGGTGGTTAACGGCAGGCCTTTGCCGTCCGCTGCGGACGGCAAAGCCTTTGCCGTCCGCCATTGTAGGCAAACTGACCAAATTGGTCAGCCTCCCAGGAAGCACAGTTGCCTGCCACGTGGCCTCTTTGCTGTCCGCTGCTGATGGCAAAGATCTCTTTGCCGTCGGTGGCAGATGGCAAACATCCTGCATATTGTCTCTTTTTTCTGTTTTTTTACTCCAACAATTTTCACAGTAAATATATATGACATCAAATATATATCACATATCCAGCACATAAGTTTCATATCACATATCCAGCACATAAGTTTCATATCACATATCACATCAGTTTCACGCATCAGTTTCATCCATACACATCAGTTTCACATATCACATCTAGAACAAGAAGTTTCATACATAAGCAAAGCTAGAACAAGAAGTTTCATACAATGCAAGTTTCATACATAAGCAAGTTTCATCAAAGGAAAAGCAAGCACTCCATCATAGCAAGCTAGCTTCCGTGAAGTGAATGAAATCTGCAAAATGGTAAATAAGAAAGTTAGAAATAGATGACTAGAACAAGAAGAAGACTAGAACAAGAAGTATATGTCATTTATGAGCTAACTTAGGTGAAATGGATCATATATGAGCTAACAAAGTTGAAATGGGTTGTTTATGAGCTAACTTAGTTGAAAAAATCATTTATGAGCTAAATTAGTTGAAATGGGTCATTTATGAGCTAACTAAGGTGAAGGGCATCGTTTTTGAGCTAAGTTAGGTGCAATGGATCGTTTTTGAGCTAACTTAGGTGAAATGGATCATTTATGAGCTAACTTAGTTGAAATGGGTCGTTTATGACCTAACTTAGGTGAAATGGATCATTTAAGAGCTAATTTAGGTGAAATGGATCGTTTTTAGCTAACTTAGGTGAAATTGATCGTTTAGGAGCAAATCTAGGTGAAATGGGTCATTTTGGAGCTAACCTAGGTGAAATGGGTCATTTTGGAGCTAACCTAGGTGAAATGGGTCATTTTAAAGCTAACGTAGGTAAAATGGATCATTTATGAGCTAATCTACTAAAATGGGTCATTTTAGAGCTAACTTGGATAAATTGGATCACTTGTAAGCTAACTAAGGTAAAATGAGTCATATTAGAGCTAACTTAGGTAAAATGGATCGTTTATGAGCTAACTAAGTTAATTATGCAATTTTTGACATAAGTAAGCTTATTAAGGTATTTTGAAGAAAAGGAAGCTAACTCTAGGTCATTATGGTAAGCTTATTGGAGGAAATAAAGCTAAGTCTAAGTCTAGAGAAACTTACCGTGATCAGGGAGCTGTAGGAGCGGGCTGGCTCGTGCCGGTAGCTAGAGAAGGATCGTGCGATGCGTTTCTGGAGTGAAGCTGCACCAAAGATCATTTCCAATGTCTCGTTAGCATTATGACACTCAAATGTTAAGACTAGCAAGTA
>JAHHZJ010000022.1:0-115574 GCA_021437245.1 Aegilops speltoides
AGGTGGTAGTGTACCCATGCTCGATGTCGAGGCATGAGTGGAGTGCCGAAGGTGCATCCCATAAGTGCGAGCGCTCCTCAAAGTGAAGGTCCATGTAGCCAATCTCCCATGTCGCTCCTCCGGTCGTGAGATGTATCATGTAGACAACAAGAGGGAAGCAACAATGAAAGAGTGACCCATCCAATATGCAAACTTGAGGATGGCTCAAAGGGAAGGAGTTCACCTTTAGTAGATTCTCGCAAATGTTGGTGTTGTACATCGTGTATGCCTTCGCATGACCAAGTTGTCGCATAATGGCATCGCCTTGTGAAACCTCCAAAATGAAAGAACATGGGAAACACTCGGAAAAACAAATGTGGTTAGCGGATATGCAAAACCTATCATTCGAGTGGTAAGATACCCAACAAGTGTATGCATCATGCTCATCATAAGAAAGTACAAGGGAGCGTGTCATAGTATGGAGGCATATGATGCAAGAACAACCAAGTGCAATAGGCTCAATCAAACAAGCATGCATCACAAGTAAAGTGTCCAAGTCTCCAAGATCAATAAGCATAGCAAGTTGGCACTCAATACAAGGTGATATGAGAGATGCAACTAATGGAGACAAGAGGCAATGATCTTGACAAATCATGTGAGAGGCATGTGTCGTGGTTCTAAGTCTGACAGTAGAGTGGGGGGTAGGTAAGGAGAGGCAAGGTCCTAGCTATGGAGAGGTTGTGAACACAAGCGATGTACGAGTTCAGGCCTTTCTCGGAAGAAGTAAAAGCCCTACGTCTCGGAGCCCTGAGGCGGTCGAGTGGATTATGAGTGTAGGTATTACAAGAGTGCGAACCCCTCTATCTGTGGAGGGGTGGCTTATATAGAGTGCGCCAGACCCCAGCCAGCCCACATAATGGAGAGGTTAAAGTACATTAAGCACGGGCGTTCGTAACGCCCTCATAAAGTGCCTTAACTATCATTAAGTCTATTCAATAGCAAGCCGTTGTGTTGCAGAGTGCCTTCTGACCTTCTGGTGGTCGAGTGAGTCTTCATGGTCGAGTGTGTCTTCCATGGTCGAGTCCTTCCAGTCAGTCGAGTGGGTTCCTCTTTGGTCATTGGAAGATGATCTCTTCTAAGAGTGCCCCTGGTAGGGCGTTTAGGTGGGGCCTATGACCCTACCCTAGGTACATGAATCCATCATTAGACCCCGAATGGATTGAGGCTTGAGTGAAGGAGGAGTTGACGTTGTTTCCGATTGTCTTTTGCATACTGGCTGTGTGTTGTCTTGGATCAAGGTCTTCTCTGTTGATAACAAGCAACTTTTCTTCAGTCGACTCGATCCATTCTTGTTCTCTAGTCGAGTGACCTTTTTACTTCGCTATTCGGCGACGGATCGCAGGAAATCTCGCACTTGATGACAGATCCGTCTCTCGAGGATCTCGCGGGATCTGAAATTTGGGAAAGCCTGAAGCGAAACGGACCTTGGCCTTCGGATGGGACATAACAGGACGCCTCGATCACCGCTACCGCTTTTTCCGCCACGATCGCAAGAAGGTAACTGCTTTTGGGATATGATTGGATTGTTCGGGTCCACCTGTCATCCACTCGGAAGGGATGCTATAAATGTGACTCGCGAGGGTTTCTGCACAATACCCCGTTCTTCCTCCTCTGCTCTCCTCGTCTCCGCCCTCTGCAACTGCTGCTGCTCCTGCTACTTCCTCTCTTGTGCATTTCGCCGGCGGCCATGGGCAAAGAGAAGACGGCGGTGCTGGAGCGCGCGAAGAAGGCGTCGGCGGCAGAGAAGGCGTCGGCGGCCGAGAAGGCGAAGGGGAGATCCACCAGCCGCGGCGGTTCCTCGTCGAGATCTCGCTTGTCGAAGGGCTGGGTCCAGGGAGATTGGATCCAGTCGACCATCAAGGAGAAGGATCTCCTCGATATGGCCAACGACGGGCTGATCCCCCACGGCGCCATGAGGCTTCACAGCCAGAGTGGCAGCCTCGGTAGGAAGAGGGTGAGTGTGTGCTCCTGGCCACCCATGTTGACCGAGGATTTTCGCTGCCGCCGAGTGTTTTCTTTCGCGGTTTTCTGAATTTCTTTGGAGCCCAGCTCCACCATTTCACCCCAAACTCCATCGCGTATCATGCTGCATTTGTGTCTATGTGCGAAAACTTCTTGGGCTGTCGACCGCACTGGGGCTTGTTCAAGTATATCTTCACATGTCGCTCTCAGACTGTGAAGAAAGCAAGCCCTGGTGATGAGAAGACCCAAGTAGTTCAGATGTCTTGGGGCCTAGGGATCAATTGAGGAACAAGAGCACCTTCCCGGCTATGTCTTTTCCCGAGTCGGTCGGAGGTCGGCAATCGACTGGTTCTATTGCTGAGCGAGTCGACGCCGGAGACGATCAGTGGTCTTCCTCCATTCACCATGAGTCGAGTGAACAAACCCTCCTCCCTGAAGGTGGTCCCAGAGGAGAGAGCTGATGTGAAGATGTTGATGGATCGCGTGGTACAGCTAGTTCGGGACGGTGTGACTGGCATGGACCTCTTGGAGGTTTTTCTTCGGAGGCGAATCCGGCCTCTTGATTCGAAGCCTTTGCATGTGGCTGTATTGCTGGCACCGAACACGAGACTCGCGTCAACCCGGAGGCAGTCGACGACGCCATAGTGGAAAGATGGATGGCCGCGATCACTGGGAACAAGGACAACCCTCGCGGATCCTGATAGAGGCAGAGGTGTCCCGTCTTTCGATGAGATGGTGGATTTCGCTTTGGTGGAAGTCGACTTTGACGATCCGACTACGAGCGTGCGAGGACGTCGCGCCTTAGCAATCGCTAAACCAACTCCGAGAGGTTATTGACCACGCCGAGCACGATCAACGACCACGAGGGTCTATTTCCTGCGAGCAAGCGAAGAACAAGCAAGAAACTGAGATTGCAATCTGGATATTGCGAATATAAGATGAAAGCTTTATTGATCAAGGTGGGGTTACGTGGCGCCTTTGTGCAGTCGTTGAACACAAACGAAATGCACGCGAAGTTGCAGCTATGGCGAACTTTTGATCTAAACAAAACCCAAAGTCTAAACGGTGCCCTAAGGGCTGTATATATGGAGGAAGAGGAGGAATTTCGTGGCCCTTGAGGGTGGGGTCGAAACCAACCCTATCTCTTGTTTCCCCACACATACGGACTCTAAAAATAGCCTATACTTAAGTATTTCGAAATTACATGGGCCTGGCCCAATAATAAGGTGTGTGAGCACCTAGAATAGCCTATGGACGAATATTATGAAGTGGCATCTTGTATATTTCGGCCAAGGCTTCATGCACTCCTTATGGTGGCTTCAAAGTCCTGAAATCATCACTTGTAACTCCGTTCTTGATCCCTTGCGCATGCCATCAACTCCATGCGTGTTCTTGCTCCAATGTTCATCCTTCTCCAAGCTAGGCCCTTCATTTGTAAGCAAAACAAATGTATCCAATTTAGGCGACATCATATTCTCATGAACATTAAAATCATTACCAAGAAACGAAAGTACCGGTAATTTAATTGGCGTCTTGTGAGCTCTAGTAATTGGTCCCAGATATGTAACAAAGAGGGGCTGTGGGTGTAACAATGGTATTGATGTCCTCATCATCCTCCCTTCTTGAAATGAAGTCGTCCTCGACGGAAGCTCATCTTCCTCACCCAAATAAGGCTTCAAATCTGCAATGTTAAAAGTGGGACTAACCCCAAAATCTGCAGGTAGCTCAAGTTTATATGCATTATCATTTATTTTCTCTAACACCTTAAAAGGACCATCAAGACGTGGCATTAGCTTTGATTTGCGCAAATTAGAAATCTATCTTTACATAAATGTAACCAAACAAGATCTCCAGGTGCAAACACAACATGTTTTCTACCCTTATCTCCAGCAAGTTTATATTTAGCATTCATACGCTCAATGTTTTCCTTAGTTAACTCATGCATTTTTAAAATCAATTCAGAACGTTCTTTAGCATCAAAATTAACCTTCTCTGAAGATGCACGAGGTAGGAAACCATACACAATTTCAAAAGGGCACATCTTAGTAGTAGAATGCAATGAACGATTATAAGCAAATTCAATATGAGGCAAGCATTCTTCCCACATTTTCTTATTATTCTTCAAAACAGCCCTAAGCATAGTAGACAATGTTCTATTGACTACTTCAGTTTGTCCATCAGTTTGGGGGTGACAAGTAGTACTAAAAAGCAGTTTAGTCCCCAACTTAGCCCATAAACATCTCCAAAAGTGGCTAAGAAATTTAGTATCACGATCTGAAACAATAGTATTTGGCACACCATGCAAGCGAATAATTTCACGAAAGAACAAATCAGCAACATTAACAAACATCATCGCTTTTATGACATGGTATAAAGTGTGCCATTTTGAGAATCTATCCACGACAACAAATATGCTATCCTCCCTTCTTTGTTCGAGGTAAACCTAAAACAAAGTCCATAGATATATCCTCCCAAGGAACACTAGGTACAGAGCAAAGGCATATATAAACCATGAGGATTGAGTCGTGACTTAGCTTTTTGACATGTAGTGCATGAGCAACAAAACGCTCAACATCCCGTCTCATCTTTGGCCAAAAGAAATGTGTAGCAAGTATATCCTCCGTCTTCTTCACGCCAAAGTGTCCCATTAGTCCTCCTCCATGCGCCTCCTGCAACAACAAAAGACGAACGGAGCTAGCTGGAATGCATAGCTTGTTAGAACGAAACACAAATCCATTATTAACAACGAACTTGTTCCATGTTCTACCTTCTTTACAATTCTGCAATACATCGCTAAATTCAGCATCATGCACATATTGATCTTTGATGGTCTCCAAACCAAATATTTTAAAGTCAAGTTGTGAAAGCATAGTATAACGACGAGACAATGCATCAGCAATAACATTTTCTTTACCCTTCTTGTGTTTAATGACATAAGGAAAGTCTCAATGAATTCAACCCATTTAGCATGTCTACGATTCAGTTTAGCTTGACTTTTAATATGTTTCAAAGATTCATGATCGAATGTATAACAAATTCTTTGGGCCATAAATAATGTTGCCATGTCTCTAAAGTCCGAACAAGAGCATATAATTCTTTATCATAAGTAGAATAGTTCAGACTAGGCCCACTCAGTTTTTCAGAAAAGTATGCAACAGGTTTGCCATCTTGTAATAACACACCTCCTAATCCAATTCCACTAGCATCACATTCAAGCTCAAAAGTCTTATTAAAATCAGGAAGTTGGAGTAAAGGAGCATGTGTCAACTTATCTTTCAGTACCGTGAAGGCTTCTTCTTGTGCGGTACCCCAAACAAAAGGCACATCCTTCTTTGTAAGCTCGTTGAGAGGTGCAGCAATGGTGCTGAAATATCTCACAAAACGCCTATAGAAACCAGCGAGGCCAAGGAAACTCCTCACTTGTGTGACCGTTTTGGGCTGCGGCCAACTCTCAATAGCTTCAATCTTGGCTTTATCAACTTCAATTCCCTGTGGAGTAACAACATAGCCAAGAAAAGACACTCGGTCGGTGCAAAAGGTGCACTTCCCAAGGTTACCAAACAAACGTGCATCACGTAGAGCATTAAAAACAGCACGTAAATGTTCCAAATGTTCTTCCAAAGATTTGCTATAAATCAGTATATCATCAAAATAGACTACCACAAATCGTCCAATGAAAGCACGTAAAACTTCGTTCATTAATCTCATGAAAGTACTAGGTGCATTAGTTAACCCAAAAGGCATGACTAACCACTCATATAATCCAAACTTAGTTTTAAATGCTGTTTTCCATTCATCTCCCAATTTCATACGAATTTGATGGTATCCACTACGCAAATCAACTTTGGAGAATATTGTAGAGCCACTCAATTCATCAAGCATATCATCTAGCCTAGGAATAGGGTGACGATAACGAATAGTAATATTATTGATGCCTCTACAATCAACACACATACGTGACGTACCATCCTTTTTCGGCACTAGAATAATAGGAACAGCACAAGGACTAAGGGATTCGCGTATATAACCTTTGTCGAGCAGCTCTGTGACTTGACGATAATCTCCTTCGTCTCCTCTGGATTGGTACGGTATGGTGCACGGTTGGGTAATGATGCACCGGAATTAAGTCAATTTGATGCTCAATCCCTCGAATAGGTGGTAATCCGGTGGTACGTCTTGTGGAAAGACGTCGTGAACTCCTGCAAAATGTTAGTGACAGCAGGGGCAAAGAGGAAGGCACGTCCTCGAATGAAAATAATGCCTCTTTGCACACAAAAGCATAGCAAATAGATTTGCTAAAATCTAGCTCATCAATATCAGATTTGGTGGCAAGTAAACATGCACTTTTCAATTTAATTTCGAAGCAACAGTAGATGATTTATTATTAGGCTTCATGTGTTGCTCAAATTCTTTTGCCACAATCTGATTTTCACTCTTATTTTTCTCTGTTTTGCTTTATTAGCTCTATTAATATCATCTTTCAAAATGGACTCAGGAGTCATAGGAAGCAAAGTAATATTTTTATCCTTATGAACAAGAGTATCTTGATTGTTTCTACCATGGTGTCTGAAATTTTATCAAATTGCCATGGTCTACCAAGTAACAAGGAACATGCTTGCATAGGTACCACATCACAATCAACATAATCAGCATATGTAGAGATACTAAAATGCACACTAACAAGACGTGTTACCTTCACCTTGCCGCTGTTGTTGAACCATTGGATGTAGTAAGGATGTGGATGTGGTCTTGTGGTGAGAGATAGCTTCTCCACCATCTCCATGCTAGCCAAGTTGTTGCAGCTCCTCCATCTATGATGACGCTGAATAGAACGTTCCTTCACAACTCCTTTGTATGGAACAAATTATGCCTCTGATTTTGCTCAGCTTGTGTAACCTGCACACTCAAAACACGTTGAGCAACTAAACATTCATACTGTCGGCAAGATCGCAGCAGCCATGTATTGTGTCTCATGATCGAATCATCTCCACCATGTTCCTCATGTGTAATAAGAGCCAAAGTCTCCTCATCATAGTCACTAGCGGACTCATACCCACCATCCTCGTGAGCAATCATCACACGCTGAGATTTGCATTCCTCAAAAATGTCCTCTTCCCTTACAACGACGACAAATAATATCACTTGTGTGCCCTGTTGACGCCATGGAAGAAGAAGAGCTCTGTGCAGGCCCGGCAGTGTGCTCTTGGCGATAGTGGTGGTTGTGCGCTTTCTTGTATCACGGTTGGAGGTGGCTTTGAAGGAGGTGATGGTGCGGTGGAAGTAGATGATGCGTGGTGTCCATGATGAAGGTCGACTGCAGAAAAGTTAGTGCGGCGCCAATGCTGTCGATCCACGCACTTCACGTTCAGCTTTACAAGCAAGATGGAATAAACGAGTGATATTATTATAATCCTTATAGTCTAGAATGGTGCGAATCTCTATTTAATCCACCCGTAAAACGTGCAAGCATAGCTTCATTCTCCTCAACAATACCACATCTAATCAAGCCGGTTTGTAATTCCCGATAATATTCTTCTACAGAATTTTTCCTTGTCTTAAGCGCTGCAATTTTTGAAGTAATTCACGTTGATAATATGGTGGAACCCAACGAGTACGCATAGCATTTTTCAAAGCAGCCCAAGTAGCTGGAACAGGATATAATCTACAATGTTCGGACCACCAAACACATGCAAAGCTAGTGAAAGCACAAAGCAAAGCAGGAACACGTCTCTCCTCGGGATATTGTAAACATGTAAATCGTTGTTCAGTTTCTAACTCCCAAGTAAGATATATATCAGGAACATATCTACCCTCAAATGGTGGAATATTCAATTTCAGTTTAGGAGATGGTCATGATCTCGTACTGAGGGGAGCCCTAACATTGCCATTATTTGCATGTGGACGACACGGTGGTTGTGGTTTGGTGGTTGCACGTAGTTCGATGTTGATCAACCTCATCCTCATAATCGCCGCATACTCATCATCCTCCTCGGTACCAAAGCAGCAGAGAGCAGGAGCCAAGAAGCACCAACAGCAGAGCAATGGCACAGAATTTTGCCTGGCTCAATAGGAACACGCCGAGCTCGCCCATACTGATTCGGAAGGGGCGAGTTGTTGTCGTTGCAGAGGTGCGATAGGTGCAGCGGCGGTGGTTGTGGAAAACGCGAGAGCAATTCATCAAACTTGCTATCAAGCTTTGTTTCAAACGTCTTCTCAATGCCATCTATCTTCTCCATGGCCTCGTCAAATCTGTTTACCACATCTTGCACTGTCCACTCATCATTTGTGAAACTTATCATGTAGCTGTTTGTTTGTCGTTCTCCCAATCAGTCTCATCGGCTTGTGATCCTGTCATGGTTAGCAGCAATAGAAACACACAAGAATATGATCCCACAGACTACTAGGAAGTGGTGGTGGTGGTGGTGTGGTGGACGATCACAAATCCGTGAAGCAAACCTCAAATTCTTACAGTTCTTACAAAGAAGAAGCGGTGATCGGCAACCGTTGTAGTCAAAACTCTCAAAGCTTGGCTATAGCGATTACTGGGAGAATCAAACGCACGACGTAGATGTATGTGGAGCTGGGAAGGCTTATAATATGGTAGCAAAAGGGTCAAGAATAATCAAATCAGAGATGCAAAGTTGAATAAACGCTCAACGACGCAGTCTTGTCTTGGTCCTAGGCTAGACCGTGCTAGAGACGCGAGCCTAGAACACTAACAAAATCACGGCGCTGCACGTAAACAAAGGAAAAGCACACTCTGAATTTTATTTTTTTTTTCGCTTTTTTTTTTTTTTTTTTTTTTTTTTTTTTTTGCTGCTTTTTTTTTTTTTGCGAAAAATCACTATAATGGCGAGTGTCTCAAAACTCTTCCTGTGTCAAACCGACGGGATGGGCACGAAATTTTTCGACAAATTTTTTTTTTTTTTATTCGCCGGACCCAAAACTGAAACGGGTCAAAAAACTTTCTATAACGGCGATCGCTCAATACGCTTAGAAACACCTAAAATAGGATAGCCGAAAATTTTTATCCCGTGCGTTTTGGAAAATTTTGGGCCTAAACGAGAGTGGTTTAGGACTCTTTTTTTTTTTTTTTTTTTTTTTTGAAACCAACCTCTTCTACTGGACGGAAAAGATTGCTGGAATCCAAACCTACTCGAGATAAGGAAACACGAATCGGAAAACTAGATGGATCCGAAAACAAACCCGATATGCAAGGAACTCGGATTGATGGTGGATATATGGTGGTGGTATATGGCGTGGTGGTGGTATATGGATACGGATTCAAGCGGTGGTGGTATATGGATACGGATTGAGCGGTGGCGGATAAGCGGTGGTGGTATATGGCGGCGATGATAATGGTGCGGCGGCGTGACAATTTATGACCGAACTCGAAACTCTAAAAGACTAGACTCTAAGACCAAAGAACTAGACACGACGATGCAACCGCAAATTCAACAATGCAAATGTAAAAGATTATGCAAAGGCTCGGACTGGTTCGGATAGGATGAACTAACCCTAATTTTTTTTTTTGTGGCTTTTTCGTGGACTATAGGTATGAAGACAGACTCGATCTAAACTACTTAAAACTCAAAATCTCACCGAGCAACCCGAAATCTGATACCACTTGATAGAGGCAAGAGGTGTCCGTCTTCGATGAGATGGTGGATTTCGCTTTGGTGGAAGTCGACTTTGACGATCCGACTACGAGCGTCGGCGAGGACGCCGCGCCTTAGCAATCGCTAAACCAACTCCGAGAGGTTATTGACCACGCCGAGCACGATCAACGACCACGAGGGTCTATTTCCTGCGAGCAAGCGAAGAACAAGCAAGAAACCGAGATTGCAATCTGGATATTGCGAATATAAGATGAAAGCTTTATTGATCAAGGTGGGGTTCTGTGACGCCTTTGTCCGGTCGTTGAACACAAACGAAATGCTGTGAAGTTGCAGCTATGGCGAACTTTTGATCTAAACAAAACCCAAAGTCTAAACGGTGCCCTAAGGGCTGTATATATGGAGGAAGAGGAGGAATTTCGTGGCCCTTGAGGGTGGGGTCCAAACCAACCCTATCTCTTGTTTCCCCACATACGGACTCTAAAAATAGCCTATACTTAAGTATTTCGAAATTACATGGGCTGGCCCAATAATAAGGTGTGCGAAGCACCTAGAATAGCCTATGGACGAATATTATGAAGTGGCATCTTGTATATTTCGCCAAGGCTTCATGCACTCCTTATGGTGGCTTCAAAGTCCTGAAATCATCACTTGTAACTCCGTTCTTGATCCCTTAGCATGCCATCAACTCCATGCGTGTTCTTGCTCCAATGTTCATCCTTCTCCAAGCTAGGCCCTTCATTTGTAAGCAAAACAAATGTATCCAATTTAGGCGACATCATATTCTCATGAACATTAAAATCATTACCAAGAAACGAAAGTACGGTAATTTAATTGGCGTCTTGTGAGCTCTAGTAATTGGTCCCGTATATGTAACAGTAGGGGCTGTGGGTGTAACAATGGTATTGATGTCCTCATCAGATCCCGGAGGATTTCTCCACTTGACCATAACAGCGTTCCAGAAAAGGTACATTTGCTCTGCTTTCCATTGTATATCTGTCGAATGTGTTTCCGTGATTTGGTCGATTGAGCTCTGCTTTGTTGTTTCCAGGCCCTTACCGAGCTATACTCAATGCCCAATGGCGCCAGACCTCCGAGAGAGGGGAAGCCAGTGAGGCGAGAGCCAGAAGAGTGGGATTCAGACGCTGCCGAGGATGACGACGACGACGATGATGATGACGAGGATGAAGAAGAGGAGGAAGAGGAGGAGGTTGCACCACCGCGCTCGGAAAGGTGGTCAAAACTTGTGCACGACCCTTCGACTGAACGCGGTAAGGGAGTTGCGACTGCCTCGCAGTCGACCAAACGCCCTCGGACCGTTTCTCCGGTGCCGACTGAGAAAGCGCCGAAGCAGTCGAAGGTAGCTCCGTCGAGGCCAACCAAACCTCTGCCAAAATGAAAGTGTCCATCCCCGTCATATCAGGGTAAACCAATCACTTAAGTCTTCTTGCTCTTGTACAAATTCTGTCTCTGGTTGATACTTGAATCGGTCAACTGATTCTTTGCAACTTCAGTGCTGCGACTTCCGAAACCTCAGGCAAGGCCGAGGACCATGAGATGGAGGACGCGGCGACCTCAAATCCCGGTACCGCATCTTTAATTCTGTTCTTAGTCGACTGACTCATAGTTTCTGACTTTGACTCTTTTCTAAAGCTCCAACCAATGACATTATCACCCTTCCCGACGACGATGATGAGGATGAGGAACCATTGAGGTATAGGAGGAGCAGGAAAGCATCTATTGGCAAAGCAGCCCAAGATGTGACGGCGCCGAGACTGATTATGACGGAAGGGGAGGCCAAGACTCGACATACCGTGTCCTTGGCGGTGTCACCGACGAGTGCTCGACCAACTTCGTCAAGTGCTGGGCAGCCTTCGCTCTTCGCCACGCACCACGTCCCGGAGGACCAAGCTAGTGCTGCCAAGGAGGCGATCCGTCAAGTAGGGATCATGATGGAGCAGGTGAAGATCGTTCGGGATGCGAGCCAAGCAGCTTCTGACACGCCACTCCGCCCTTCAAAGCAATGTTCAGGTCAGTCGACCACCGCCTGTTCTGTTAGGATATGTTATCAAAACTTTTCTTTCTGGAATTCATAGCAGTCACCCACTAGGTGTGTTGGTAAAAACTCCGTATTAGCGGGGGCACGCTGAGTGCACCACCGGGTGTAGTCCCCAAGGCTAAGGTCGATTCTTTGCCGATTGGTCTTAGGCTTTATAGGTAAATATTGATCATCACTCGAATGAAACGAATGGGTTTACAAACCACGGGGCATCTTGAGTGCACCCACGGGTGTAGTCCCCGAGATCGTGGTCGATCTTTGGCGATTGATTACGATCTGAAGAAGTTTTGGTCGATGGTCGACTCTCTCTTTTTTTTGGTCGATCGGTGTACATTCTTGAATAAGACCGGTGGGGGCACGCTGAGTGCACCCATCGGTGTAGTCCTCGAGACTACGGCCGAATGCTTGCATTCGATCGTAGTCTTAAACGTCATTTTTCTCTATTCACTCGGAAGTGAATCATCTTTAACATTTTGTCGATTGATTCTTCAGTAGAAATCCTGTGATCTTCGGCGGCGCTATATATCGAATCGGAGCGAAGCATATTCAGCTCGAGTTGGACTTGAAGCTAGTGCAGGAGAATCGACGAAGGCAAAGGAGGAGACCAAAGGTATGTTTGGTGAGACTTCGACGACTCCTTTCTCCCCTCATTTGCTTCAAACCTGACTTTGCTGTAATTTATAGGCAAGGTGAAGGAGGCCCAGAGGAAGAAGGAGCTTGAGCTGTCTGAGAAGATCAAACTTGCCGAATTTAAAAGCTAGCCTCGGTCACCAAGCTCGAACAGACAACACCAATCTGAAGGCTGCTCTGGCCATTGCTACCAAGGATGTTGATCGATTGAAAGCTGACAAGACTACTCTGACTGAGAGGATCAACCAGTTGACCGGGAAGAAGAATGACCTGGAAGGCCTCTTGGGTGGTCTTGCTAAAAAATTGTTCCTTATGCTCGAAGGTTGTCTTCTTCACTCGACCAATTCTTCCAACTGTTATGTTCCCATTCGACTATTTTCTTGATTCGGGGTTTTGTCTTTGCAGAGTTCTGTCGCAACTTTGAAGAAGAAACCAGCCAGCTGGAGATGAACCTTGACCCTGTCAATTCTCCGGTGAACGATGAAGTTGCTATGAACGTCTTATTCGACCGAGTCCCGTGTTGCATTGTCGTGGATTACCTCGCGAGGCTGAAGGTTGCTACGTCTCGCATCGACTCGACGCTCTGGCCCGGGGCGACACTCCAAAATGACCTCGAGTCGTTGATGGCTCGACTGAACGCCGTCCCTGACCGAGTGCAAGAGTGGAAGAAGTCTTCGGCTCGGTGTGGCGCAGATGTCGCCCTGTGTCTGGCGCGAGTCCATTGCAAGGATGCCCGAGAAGATAAGCTGGTGGCTCTCCGAGTGGCCAACACCAAGAAACACGACTTCAGGTCCTTCATGGAGACTTTCATCGCTGCTGCTACACGGATTGCAGATGGGATTGACCTCGACGAGTTTGTGGCTCCTTCCAGCCCTCCACAGGAGGGGTAAAAAACTTTCCTTGAGTCTTACACTTTAAATTTGCCTCGGTATTGATAGAGGCGGGGGTGTCCCGTCTTCCGATGAGATGGTGGATTTCGCTTTGGTGGAAGTCGACTTTGACGATCCGACTACGAGCGTGCGAGGACGTCGCGCCTTAGCAATCGCTAAACCAACTCCGAGAGGTTATTGACCACGCCGAGCACGATCAACCGACCACGAGGGTGCATTTCCTGCGAGCAAACGAAGAACAAGCAAGAAACTGAGATTGCAATCTGGATATTGCGAATATAAGATGAAAGCTTTATTGATCAAGGTGGGGTTCTGTGACGCCTTTGTGCAGTCGTTGAACACAAAGCGAAATGCGGCGAAGTTGCAGCTATGGCGAACTTTTGATCTAAACAAAACCCCAGGAAAAAGCTACTAGATGGATCTACTTATATAGGAGCAAGGGGTGGCGGCTAAGGAGGTGGGAGAACGTCCCAAGGCAGCCTAAAACTAACCCTAGGTCGTACAAGGCCAATGGGCCCAAGTGGAGGTGACGTAACACCTTTGGACTTGTAGTTTGACTCGGATTCTGGTGCAGCGTCAGATTGTTTCGTCCATAACTCAACGCTCCGGACGGCTTTTAAGGTGATTCCAACTGTGCTGGAAGGTGCATGAAATCTACTTTCCAACAGAAAAAGAATCACCCAATTCGGAGTCCGTATGAAAAAGTTGTTGACGTTTTGAGTCAAGTATGTCTGTGCAGTCTGAATCTGAATCCAGAACGTGAGAGACTTGGACTCTATCTTCTCTTGGCCCAAAAGTGACGTGAGAAGACTTTTTGAACAGCACCTAAACTTCTCCTTTTCCCTTATCTTCATATGTGGATTGTACAAATGTCCCATACACCTGCAATTAGACAAAACACAAAAGTATGTGAAGTATTTTTGTTCTGGATAACATAAATATATTATTGAATAGTTTGACTAGAAATCACCTGACAAATATGCATGTATGCAATATTTTTGGTCTTATCCAAGGTAGTCATGTCCTCATCATCCTCCCCTTCTTGAAAACAAAGCCGTCCTCGGCGTTGCTTAATCTAAAATGTGGCTAACGAAAGAGACAAGGTGTACATGTTATATATGTACACGTCATCCATTTTTACTTCCCTTGATTTTTGCATATATGACACATGAATAGATGAGTAACTTGCATAGTTCACAAAATCTAAAGCCAACAAATTAGCACAAGAACTAGAAGGCATGAAAATATTGCAACTCAGTTTGCACATATAAGTGAAGCTCTTATTTATTTCAAAAGATTGACAATGTTCATCATTAAACCATCCCAACATTGGTGAATAAACCTTATTTGAATCAAATTTACTTGCTACAACATGCTTAGATAAGCAAACATGCAATGAGTCATTCGACACAGAATCATCACCAAGATTAGAGGTTATATCAAAATGATTAAACATTGATTCTTTTGCATCAACAGTTAATTCAATGGGTGCACTCAAAATTGTTGGTATTTCAGTTGTTTGATCACATGACGCATTCATGACAGCTTCAAGATTCTCTAAAATAGGTGATGTGCTCAAATCATCAGGTAACTCAACACATGATGCATTCAAGTTAACTACGGATGCATCATTCTCATGTAAAGTTATATCATCAATACCTTTACTGTTACCTTGTCGCAAAGACATAGCTGATGTAGGTACAGACGTAGACAATGCACCATGCTCTTGAGATGATCTGCGCTCACAATCCGAGGTGGGGCTGCTCTAGTAGGTGCAACGGTGGAGGAACCAACCGCGGTGGTGAGCATGAACTGGAATAGTAGTTGTTGTAGTCACCCAATGCATCCTCTTGTAATTGTCTCTCAAAGGTACAAGCACGAACATACATACCGGTAATGCAACGAGGAATATCTGAAATCTTGCCGAATATCATGGTTCAAACCACCAAAAATCTATTCATTGTATCATCCTCAGATTCTTCTATGTCACAATGATGCATATAAGATTTGAACTCTTGGTAGTAAGTATGAACAGTGTTATTGCCGTGTTTAAATTGTTCAAATTTTGAAGCAATTCACACGACGATAGTAAGGAGGAAAAACTGTTTTCTCATTACATCTTTCAAATCTTTCCAAGTTGTGGGTTGGTTATCAATGTTTTTCTTATAATGCACACTCCACCAAACAGAAGCAAAACCAGTAAATGCTCTAGTGGCAGCTCGTACTCGCTCAAGTTCAGAAAAAACATGCTGACTACAAACTTGTTCTACTTCAAGCTCCCAAGCTAGATAAATAGCAGGATTAATTTTACCCTCAAATGACGGTAAAGAGCTAACCTGGCCATGTGCTTGTGTGTGTTGTCCCAACTCTCGTGATGGTGAAGATGTGTTCGTCGTCCAAGAACTTCTATCTCCAAAACCTATCATGATTAGTAGAAACAAGAAACAAAATTCGAGAATAATGTTCCTATGAACTACTAGGATGTGGTTGTAAAGTGCTCACAGTAAAGCAAATATCAATATCTTACAAGTTCTTACCATGCGGCGGTGGTGACAGCAACCAGCGGTGTCAAGTAACTCGAAGATTGTGTAAAGCGATTGCCGAGGGAACGTCGATATACGGTGTAGAAATATGTGGAGCTGGGTTGGCTATATATGGTAGCAAAAAAATTAGCAATAATCAATTCAAAGATGCAATGTTGAATAAACGCTCAACGACGGTACTGTGTTGGTCCTAGGCTAGACCGTGCTAGAGACGCGAGCCTAGAACACTAACAAAATCACGGCGTAGCATAACTAGCATCAATGAAGGATACTAAGTAGTTCTTGACAGCAAGATATAAGTGAAGATCACAACGGCAGTGAAGATAATCATGAAAACAACTGCCAAGCAGGACATACAACAACTCTCTCTCCAACTTTCCTCTTGAAAAGTTTGAGCCAATTTTCTGATAAATTCTTTCAAATAATGATACTAACTCAAGCTTTCCAATGCAAAAAGAATCACTCAATTCCGAGTTGATATGAGGAGTCAAAGAATTCTAAAACTGGCATGAAAAATTGGAACAAGTTGTGTCCACGAACATCAGAGGGCAAAAAGACCTATTTAGAAGACGATTTTGAGGTGTCAAATATTGCACTAGCTTCTGCAACTATTTAGATGCGGCTCGTTGCTAGCTTCAATTTGAGTACTCACGGAGCCAAAACGGACTTCATATGAGGAAGATACACCTGTTTTTGAACAGTCGCAAAATGATTCCAATCCGAATTCAGGTACGAGAATGATTCTAGATAGATCCGTTTTTTCTTCTCTCTTTTTTTTTCTCACGCTTTTTTCTTTTCTTTCTCTCTTTTCTTTTTTTTCCTTTTTTTCTCTTTTTTCTCTCTTTTTTCCCTCTGTCCAAGAGAAACTAGATAAGATGCAGATTGGATCAGGCGAAGATGTATATGATGTCAACTATGATTATAACAATGAACAGCGCGTAGCACGTGGTGGAAATAATAGATAGGATGGTGGACAGTGGAAGGGATCATGATGCAACGGCGGCGTGACTAATGTGAATAGAACTCGAAACTCTAAAGGAACTAGACACTAAGACCAGCAACTGACACGACGATGCAACCGATAATTCAACTATGCAAGCAACGAATAGAAAATTGCAAAGGCTCGGACTGGCTTGGATAAAGGATGAACAGATCTAACTTTTTTTGTGGCTTTTTCATGGACTATAGGTATGAATGACAGATGCGATCTAAATTATGAAAAACTGTAAAATCTCACCGAGCAACCTGAAAACTGATACCACTTGATAGAGGCGGGTGTCCCGTCCTTCGATGAGATGGTGGATTTCGCTTTGGTGGAAGTCGACTTTGACGATCCGACTACGAGCGTGCGAGGACGTCGCGCTTAGCAATCGCTAAACCAACTCCGAGAGGTTATTGACCACGCCGAGCACGATCAACTCGACCACGAGGGTCATTTCCTGCGAGTAAACGAAGAACAAGCAAGAAACTGAGATTGCAATCTGGATATTGCGAATATAAGATGAAAGCTTTATTGATCAAGGTGGGGTTCGTGGACGCTTTGTCCGGTCGTTGAACACAAACGAAGTACGCGAAGTTGCAGCTATGGCGAACTTTTGATCTAAACAAAACCCCAGGAAAAAGCTACTAGATGGATCTACTTATATAGGAGCAAGGGGTGGCGGCCAAGGAGGTGGGAGAACGTCCCAAGGCAGCCTAAAACTAACCCTAGGTCGTACAAGGCCAATGGGCCCAAGTGGAGGTGACGTAACACCTTTGGACTTGTAGTTTGACCCGGATTCTGGTGCAGCGTCAGATTGTTTCGTCCATAACTCAACGCTCCGGATGGCTTTTAAGGTGATTCCAACTGTGCTGGAAAGTGCATGAAATCTACTTTCCAACAAAAAAAGAATCATCCAATTTGGAGTCCGTATGAAAAAGTTGTTGACGTTTTGAGTCAAGTATGTCTGTGCAGTCTGAATCTGAATCCAGAACGTGAGAGACTTGGACTCTATCTTCTCTTGGCCTAAAAGTGACGTGAGAAGACCTTTTGAACAGCACCTAAACTTCTCCTTTTCCCTTATCTTCATATGTGGATTGTACAAATGTCCCATACACCTGCAATTAGACAAAACACAAAAGTATGTGAAGTATTTTTGTTCTGGATAACATAAATATATTATTGAATAGTTTGCACTAGAAATCACCTGACAAATATGCATGTATGCAATATTTTTGGTCTTATCCAAGGTAGTCATGTCCTCATCAAGCCCCGACCCACATCTCCACAACACTCGACCCGAAATAGGAAGAAGCGCTCATCCAGTTCCTCCGTGAGAACTGGGACATTTTCGCATGGAAGCCGGTGACATGCAGTGTTCCTGGGGACTGGCTGAGCATCACCTCCGAGTCGACAAGTCAGCAAAACCAGTCAAAGAGCATCTTCGGCGGTCCGCCGTCCAGAAGAGAAAAGCTATTGGTGAAGAAGTGGCTCGACTGTTGGCGGCAGGATTCATCCGAGAGATATATCACTCCGAGTGGCTTGCTAATGTTGTCATGGTTCCCAAGAAGGACAACTCACTCGGCATGTGCATTGATTTTAAGCACATCAATCGGGCCTGCCCGAAGGATCATTTTCCTCTCCCCCGCATAGATCAAATTGTTGACTCGACCGCGGGATGTGAGAGATTGTCTTTTCTAGATGCATATTCCGGGTATCATCGATCCGCTCAGATGGGCCCGATGAAATAAAACAGCTTTCATCACTCCATTCGGTTGCTTCGCTATATCACCATGCCATTCGCCTCAAGAATGCGGAGCCACATTTATGCGAATGATTGAAGTGTCTTCTCACTCAAATTAGTCGGAATGTGGAAGCGTATATGGATGACATCGTCATTAAGTCGCGAAAAGGTTCCGACCTGCTTGTCGACCTCGCCAAACATTTGCCAACCTCGGAAGGTGCGATATCAAGCTCAATCCGTCAAAGTGCACGCTCGAGTTCTGGTGGAAAATTACTCGGTTTTCGTTTCGAACGAGGATCGATGCTAACCCTGAAAAGATCGGCACTATTCTCCGAATGAAACGCATACATGCGAGTGCACGACGCCCGAAGCTTATGGATGCTTGGCGCTTTAAGTCGATTCATCTCACGACTCGGTGAAAAGGCATTGCCTCTTTACCGATCGATGAAGAAGGTCGACAAATTTGAGTGGACTCGAAGCTGATGCAGCGTTTGCCGAGCTTAAAGCTCGCTCTCCACCCAGCCGGTGCTTGCTGCTCCAATCAGCAAAGAGCCTCTGTTGCTTTACATTGCAGCCCTTTGGACAAGTTGTCGATCTTGTGCTTACGGTCGGCGGAAGAGGAAGGAAAGGCCTTCAAAGTTCAGCGCCGGTGTATTATTTGTCCAAGTCTTGACTCCATCCAAGCAGAGATATCCTCATTATCGAAGCTTGTGTATGGTATATACATGACCACAAAGAAGGTTGCTCATTATTTCTCCGATCATTCTATCACATTCGTCGCCGACGCTCCTTTATCGAGATCCCGCAAAACAGAGACGAACCCGTCGAGTGGCTTAAATGGGCGATTGAACTTCTTCCCTTGATATCAAATTTGAGGCAAAGAAAGCCATTAAGTCCCGTGCTATAACGGATTTCCTTGCCGAGTGGATTGAACAACAAAGCAGCCGATGAAGTTCACTTGGAGCATTGGACCATGTTCTTTGACGGCTCCAAGATTTGAATGGTTCGGTCGTTTGGGGTTGTTCTGGTTTCCCCAGGAGATAAGCTTAGGTATGTGCTCCAGATTCACTTTGATTCCTCCAACAATGAGGCAGAGTCTGAAGCCCTCTTATATGGATTGCATGGCCATTTCACTCGGCGTCCGTCGCCGATGGTCTATGGCGACTCAGATCATCTGGTCAATCAAGTGATGAAGAGTGGGACGGAGAAGCCCAGCTATGATTGGATACCGCAATGCAAATGAGGAAGCTGGAAAAGAAGTTCGAGGGTTGGAACTCCATCACATCCCCGATTGAAAAATCAAGCGGCAGATGATCTCGCGAAGATAGGCTCCAAAAGAGAAGCCATTCGAGTGGTGTGTTTTTGGAGCATATACGCACTCCGTCGATTAAAGAAGATCCTTCACAGAGGAAACTCCACAGCCCAAGAGCGCCACGGACTCGACTGAGGTTGAGGTCCCGGCAGTGGTCGACTTGGTCATGGAAGCTTTAGTGGTCACTCCCGATTGGACAATTCCATACATCGATATATTTCGAGAAAGGAACTCCCAGAGGATGAGGAAGAGGCTCGGCAGATCGTCCGTCGATCCAAAGCCTTTACCGTTATCAAAGGGCGCTAGTAGAGAAAGCCCGACGAGTCGGACAAAATGCATAACGCCAGAAGAAGGTCGAGTCATACTCAATGACATCCACTCGGGAACCTGTGGTCACCATGCGTCCTCTCGGACCATTGTAGCCAAAGCATACCGAGCCGGATTTTACTGGCCAAGGGCAAATGAGATGGCGAAAGAAATAGTGGACAAGTGCGAAGGATGCCAGTTCTACTCCAATATGTCACACAAGCCTGCGTCAGCCCTAAAGACCATTCCACTCGTCTGGCCTTTCGCGGTATGGGGGTTGGACATGGTCGGTCCCTTGCGAACAGGTCGGAGCGGTTTCACGCATGTACTGGTAGCAGTCGACAAGTTCACCAAGTGGATTGAAGCTAAACCAATCAAAAGTCTTGACGCCGCATCGCTGTTTCCTTCATCGAGAGCTGACGTTCAGATATGGGGTCCCGCACAGCATTATCACGAATAATGGGTCGAATTTTGACTCGGAAGAATTCAAGGATTTCTGCAACACCCAAGGCACACGAGTCGACTACGCTTCAGTCGCCCATCCACAGTCGAATGGACAGGCAGAATGAGCCAACGGATTAATCCTCAAGGGTTTGCAGCCCCGACTGATGCGAGATCTCAAGCATGCGGCTGGAGCTTGGGTTGACGAGCTCCCTTCAGTGCTTTGGGGTTTGCGGACCACGCCTAATCGGTCGACCGGAAGAACTCCCTTCTTCCTGGTCTATGGAGCGGAAGCAGTCCTACCGAGTGATCTCCTTCACAATGCTCCCCGAATTGAACTTTACAACAAAGCAGAAGCTGAGCAAGCGCGTCAAGATGCAGTCGACCTCCTAGAAGAGGAAAGGGAGATGGCTCTGATCCGCTCGACCATCTACCAGCAAGACTTGCGTCGCCTTTACGCCAGAAATGTGAGAGGGCGAGCCTTCCACGAAGGAGATCTGGTCCTTCGAGTGGATCAGCAGAAACAACATAAGCTCGCTCCCTCCTGGGAAGGACCCTTCATCGTCACAAAGGTTCTCCACAATGGGGCGTATCACCTCTACAACGTCGAACACAAAATCGACGAGCCCCGAGCTTGGAATGCGGATCTGCTCCGCCTGTTTTACACTTAAAGTTTTTCACTAGGAAGAGTTGTAATAAAATACTTCTGTAGTTCATGGGCTTCGAAATAATAGTGTCATAATTCCTTCATAATTTTTGTCACTTTCTATTTTCGTCCAGTAAAATTTTCCCCCAGAGGGTGGCTTAGTGATGAGGACATGACTACCTTGTATATGACCAAAAATATTGCATACATGCATATTTGTCAGGTGATTTCTAGTGCAAACTATTCAATAATCTATTTATGTTATCCAGAACAAAAATACTTCACATACTTTTGTGTTTTGTCTAATTGCAGGTGTATGCATATTTGTCAGGTGATTTCATGCTCTTTCCAGCACAGTTGGAATCACCTTAAAAGCCGTCCGGAGTGTTGAGTTATGGACGAAACAATCTGACGCTGCACCAGAATCCGAGTCAAACTACAAGTCCAAAGGTGTTACGTCACCTCCACTTGGGCCCATTGGCCTTGTACGACCTAGGGTTAGTTTTAGGCTGCCTTGGGACGTTCTCCCACCTCCTTGGCCGTCACCCCTTGCTCCTATATAAGTAGATCCATCTAGTAGCTTTTTGCTTGGGATTTGTTTAGTTAAAGTTAGCCATTGCAACCGTGTACTTCGTTTGTGTCCAACGACAGACCAAGACCGCTTACGGATCCCCACCTTTATCAATACTTCATACATACCGCAATATTCAGATTGCTTTTATCATATTCTTGCTTGTTCTTCGATTGCTTGCAGGAATAGACCTTCGTGGTCGTTGATTGTGCTCGGCGTGGTCAATAACCTCTCGGAGTTGGTTTAGCGATTGCTAAGGCGCAACGTCGTGCACGTTTGTAGTCGGATTGTCAAAGTTGTCTCCACCAAATCGATAGTTATCATCTCATCGAAAGATCGGGACACCCGCCTCTATCAAGTGGTATCGGTTTTCAGGTTGCTCGGTGAGATTTTACGCTTTTTCATAGTTTAGATCGCATCATCATTCATACCTATAGTCCATGAAAAAGCCACAAAAAAGTTAGATCTGTTCATCCTTTATCCAAGCCGACCGAGCCTTTGCAATTTTCTATTCGTTGCTTGCATAGTTGAATTATCGGTTGCATCGTCGTGTCGGGCTTGCTGGTCTTAGTGTCTAGTTCCTTTAGAGTTTCGAGTTCTGTTCACATTAGTCACGCCGCTGCTGCATCATTATCCTTCCGCTGTCCACCATCCCATCTATTAATTTCCACCACGCTACGCTACTGTTCATTGTCATAATCATAGTTAAGGTCATTCACATCTTTGCCTGATCCAATCTGCATCTTATCTAGTTTGTCTTGGAAAGAGGGAGAAAAAAAGAGAGAAAAAAAGAGAGAAAAAAGGAAAAAAGAAAAGAAAAAGAGAGAGAAGAAAAAAAAAAAGCGTGAGAAAAAAAAGAGAGAGAAAAAAATCGGATCTATCTAGAATCAATCTCGTACCTGAATTCGGATTGGAATCTGTTTTGTGCACTATTCAGTAAAGCAGGTGTATCTTCCTCATACGAAGTCCGTTTTGGCTCCGTGAGTACTCAAATTGAAGCTAGTGACGAGCCGCATCTAAATAGTGGCAGAAGCTAGTTCAATATTTGACACCTCAAAATCGGCTTCTAAATAGGTGTTTTTGCCCTCTGAAGTTCGTGAACACAGCTTGTTCCAATTTTTCAGGCCTGTTTTAGAATTCTTTGACTCCTCATATCAACTCGAATTGAGTGATTCTTTTGCATTGGAAAGCTTGAGTTAGTAGCATTCTTTGAAAGAATTTATCAGAAAATTGGCTCAAACTTTTCAAGAGGAAAGTTGAGAGAGAGTTGTTGTATGTCCCGCTTGGCGCTTGTTTTTCATCATTTATCTTCCTTGCCGTTGTGATCTTCACTTATATATTGCTGTCAAGAGCTACTTAGTATCCTTCATTGATGCTAGTTGTGCTACGCCGTGACCTCATTAGTGTTCTAGGCTCGCGTCTCTAGTCCGGTCTAGCCTAGGACCAGCATAGTACCGTCGTTGAGCGCTTATTCAACATTGCATCTTTGAATTGATTATTGCTAAATTTTTGCTACCATATATAGCCAACCCAGCTCCACATATTTCTACACCGTGTACGACGTTCTCGGCAATCGCTTTACACAATCTTGAGTTACTTGACACCGCTGGTTGCTGTCACCACCGCCGCATGGTAAGAACTTGTAAGATATTGATATTTGCTTTCTTGTGAGCACTTTACAACCACATCCTAGTAGTTCATAGGAACATTATTCTCGAATTTTGTTTCTTGTTTCTACTAATCATGACAGGTTTGGAGATGGAAGTTCTTGGACGATTTAACACATCTTCACCATCACGAGAGTTGGGACAACACACACAAGCACATGGCCGAGTTAGCTCTTTACCGTCATTTGAGGGTAGATTTAATCCTGCTATTTATCTAGCTTGGGAGCTTGAAGTAGAACAAGTTTTTAGTCAACATGTTTTTTTGAACTTGAGCGAGTACGAGCTGCCACTAGAGCATTTCTTGGTTTTGCTTCATTTGGTGGAATGTGCATTGTAAGAAAAACATTGATAACCAACCCACAACTTGGAAAGATTTGAAAGATGTAATGAGAAAACAGTTTTCCCTCCTTACTATAAATCGTGAATTGCTTCACAAATTTGAACAATTTAAACAAGGCAATAACACTGTTCATACTTACTACCAAGAGTTCAAATCTTATATGCATCATTGTGACATAGAAGAATCTGAGGATGATACAATGAATAGATTTTTGGTGGTTTGAACCATGATATTCGTGCAAGATTTCAGATATTCCTCGTTGCATTACCGGTATGTATGTTCGTGCTTGTACCTTTGAGAGACGATTCTGAGGAGGCTGCATTGGGTGACTACAACAACTACTATTCCAGTTCATGCTCACCACCGTCGGTTGGTTCCTCCACCGTTGCACCTACTAGAGAAGCCCCACCTCGGATTGTGAGCGACATCATCTCAAGAGTATGGTGCATTGTCTACGTGTGTACCTACATCAGCTACGTCTTTGCGACAAGGTAATGATAAAGGTATTGATGATATAACTTCACATGAGAATGATGCATCCCTAGTTAACTTGAATGCATCATGTGTTGAGTTACCCGTGATTTGAGCACAACACCTATTTTAGAGAATCTTGATCTTGTCATGAATGCGTCATGTGATCAAACAACTGAAATACCAACAATTTTGAGTGCACCCATTGAATTAACTGTTGATGCAAAAGAATCAATGTTTAATCGTTTTGATATGACCTCTAATCTTGGTGATGATTCTGTGTCGAATGACTCATTGCATGTTTGCTTATTTAAGCATATTGTAGCATGTAAATTTGATGCAAGTAAGGTTTATTCACCAATGTTGGGATGGTTTAATGATGAACATTGTCAATCTTTTGAAATAAATAAGAGCTTCACTTATATGTGCAAACTGAGTTGCAATATTTTCATGCCTTCTAGTTCTTGTGCTAATTTGTTGGCTTTAGATTTTATGAACTATGCAAGTTACTCATCTATTCATGTGTCATATATGCAAAAATCAAGGGAAGTAAAAATGGATGACGTATACATATACAACATGTACACCTTGTCTCTTTTGTTAGCCACATTTCAGATTAAACAACGCCGAGGACGGCTTTATTTTCAAAAAGGGGAGGATGATGAGGACATGACTACCTTGTATATGACCAAAAATATTGCATACATGCATATTTGTCTGGTGATTTCTAGTGCAAACTATTCAATAATCTATTTATGTTACCCAGAACAAAAATACTTCACACACTTTTGTGTTTTATCTAATTGCAGGTGTATGGGACATTTGTACAATCCACATATGAAGATAAGGAAAAGGAGAAGTTTAGGTGCTGTTCAAAAAGTCTTCTCACGTCACTTTTGGGCCAAGAGAAGATAGAGTCCAAGTCTCTCACGTTCTGGATTCAGATTCGGACTACACAGACATACCTGACTCAAAACGTCAACAACTTTTTCATACGGACTCCGAATTGGGTGATTCTTTTTTTGTTGGAAAGTATATTTCATGATCTTTCCAGCACAATTGGAATCACCTTAAAAGCCGTCCGGAGCGTTGAGTTGTGGACGAAACAACCTGATGCTACACCAGAATCCGAGTCAAACTACAAGTCCAAAGGTGTTACGTCACCTCCACTTGGGCCCATTGGCCTTGTACGACCTAGGGTTAGTTTTAGGCTGCCTTGGGACGTTCTCCCACCTCCTTGGCCGTCACCCCTTGCTCCTTTATAAGTAGATCCATCTAGTAGCTTTTTGCTTGGGATTTGTTTAGTTAAAAGTTAGCCATTGCAACTTCGTGTACTTCGTTTGTGTCCAACGACCAGACCAAGACCGCTTACGGATCCCCACCTTTATCAATACTTCATACATACCGCAATATTCAGATTGCTTTTATCATATTCTTGCTTGTTCTTCGATTGCTTGCAGGAATAGACCTTCGTGGTCGAGTTGATTGTGCTCGGCGTGGTCAATAACCTCTCGGAGTTGGTTTAGTGATTGCTAAGGCGCAACGTCGTGCACGTTTGTAGTCGGATCGTCAAAGTCGTCTCCACCAAATCGATAGTTATCATCTCATCGAAAGATCGGGACACCCCGCCTCTATCACTTAGTCGCGAATCTGTTTCGCCTAAGTTTGTACAAATCCTACCGAGTGGTAAGCCAGACTTCCACTCGGAGGCTTAGCCGCGAATCCGTTTCGCCTAAGTAACCAAAAAATCCTACCAAGTGGCAAGCCAGACTTCCACTCGGAGGCTTAGCTGCAGTCCAGTACTCGCCTAAGTTTCAAAAAATCCTACCGAGTGGCAAGCCAGACTTCCACTCGGAGGCTTAGCTGCAGCCCAGTACTCACCTAAGATATAAGAAATCCCACCGAGTGGCAAGCCAGACTTCCACTCGGGGGCTTAGCTGTAGTCCAGTACTCGCCTAAGTTATTAAAAATCCTACCAAGTGGTAAGCCAGACTTGCACTCGGAGGCTTAGCTGCAGTCCAAGTACTCGCCTAAGTACAATGTACGCTCGCAAGGAGGACGAGGCGCAGGTCGACTGCGACCCTCTCCTCCGAGCTACACCATAAGTAACGTGTGTGCCCGCAAGGAGGACGAGGTGCAGGTCGACTGCGACCCTCTCCTCCGAGCTACACCATAAGTATGATGTGCGTTCGCCAGGAAGACGAGGTGCAGGTCGACTGCGACCCTCTCCTCCGAGCTTCGCCACAAAGACAACAGAAATCCTACCGAGTGAAGAGCAAACCTCTCACTCGGGGGCTTAGCTGCAGCCCAGTGCTCGCCTAAGGTATAAGAAATCCTACCGAGTGAAGAGCAAACCTCTCACTCGGGGGCTTAGCTGCAGCCCAGTGCTCGCCTAAGGTATAAGAAATCCTACCGAGTGAAGAGCAAACCTCTCACTCGGGGGCTTAGCTGCAGCCCAGTGCTCGCCTAAGGTATAAGAAATCCTACCGAGTGAAGAGCAAACCTCTCACTCGGGGGCTTAGCTGCAGCCCAGTGCTCACCTAATGATGAGGACATCAATACCATTGTTACACCCACAGCCCCTGCTGCTATACATACTGGACCAATTACTAGAGCTCGCGCACGCCAACTAAATTACCAGGTACTTTCGTTTCTTGGTAATGATTCTAATGTTCATGAGAATATGATGCTGCCTAAATTGGATACATTTGTTTTGATTACAAATGAAGGGCCTAGCTTGGAGAAGGATGAACATTGGAGCAAGAACACACATGATGTCCTCTTCCCTTACAACGACGACAAATAATATCACTTGTGTGCCCTGTTGACGCCATGGAAGAAGAAGAGCTCTGTGCAGGCCCGGCAGGTGTGCTCTTGGCAGATAGTGGTGGTTGTGCCTGCTTTCTTGTATCACGGTTGGAGGTGGCACTGAAGGAGGTGATGGTGCGGTGGAAGTAGATGATGCACGTGGTGTCCACGATGAAGGTCGACCTGCGAGAAAAGTTAGTGCGGCGCCAATGCCTGTCGATCACGCACTTCACGTTCAGCTTTACAAGCAAGATGGAATAAGCGAGTGATATTATTATAATCCTTATAGTCTAGAATGGTCTGAATCTCTCTATTTAATCCACCCGAAAGCGTGCAAGCATAGCTTCATTCTCCTCAACAATACCACATCTAATCAAGCCGGTTTGTAATTCCGATAATATTCTTCTACAGAATTTTTCCTTGTCTTAAACGCTGCAATTTTTGAAGTAATTCACGTTGATAATATGGTGGAACCCAACGATGCACGCATAGCAGTTTTCAAAGCAGCCCAAGTAGTGGAACAGGATATAATCTACAATGTTCGACCACCAAACACATGCAAAGCTAGTGAAAGCACAAACAGCAGCAGGAACACGTCTCTCCTCGGGATATTGTAAACATGTAAATCGTTGTTCAGTTTCTAACTCCCAAGTAAGATATATATCAGGAACATATCTACCCTCAAATGGTGGAATATTCAATTTCAGTTTAGGGAGATGGTCATGATCTCGTACTGAGGGGAGCCCTAACATTGCCATTATTTGCATGTGGACGACACGGTGGTTGTGGTGCTGGTGGTTGCACGTAGTTCGATGTTGATCAACCTCATCCTCGTAATCTTCCACATAATCATCCTCGTCGGTACCGGCAGCAGCGATGCAGAGAGCCAAAGAAGCACCAACAGCGATGAGCAATGGCACCAGAATTTTGTCTGGCTCAATAGGAACACGCCGAGCTCGCCCATACTGATTCGGAAGGGCGTAGTTGTTGTCGTTGCAGAGGTGCGATAGGTGCAGCCGGCGGTGGTTGTGGAAAAGCAGCGAGCAATTCATCAAACTTGCTATCAAGCTTTGTTTCAAACGTCTTCTCAATGCCATCTATCTTCTCCATGGCCTCGTCAAATCTGTTTACCACATCTTGCACCTGTCCAATCATCATTTGTGAAACTTATCATGTAGCTGTTTGTTTGTCGTTCTCCCAATCGATCTCATCGGCTGTGTTCTGCCATGGTTAGCAGCAATAGAATCACACAAGAATATGATCCTACAGACTACTAGGAAGTGGTGGTGGTGGTGTGGTGGACAGTCACAAATCCGTGAAGCAAATCTCAAATTCTTACCAGTTCTTACCCAAGCAGCGGTGGTGATCGGCAACCGTTGTAGTCAAAACTCTCAAAGCTTGGCTATAGCGATTACGGGGAGAATCAAACGCACAGCGTAGATGTATGTGGAGCTGGGAAGGCTTATAATATGGTAGCAAAAGGGTCAACAATAATCAAATCGGAGATGCAAAGTTGAATAAGCGCTCAACGACGCAGAGATCTTGTCTGGTCCTAGGCTAGACCGTGCTAGAGACGCGAGCCTAGAACACTAACAAAATCACGGCGCGCACGTAATCAAAGGAAAAGCACACTCTGAATTTTTTTTCGCTTTTTTTTTTGCTTGTTTTTTTTTTTTGCTTTGCTTTTTTTTTTTTGCGAAAAATCACGATAATGACGAGTGTCTCAAAACTCTTCCTGTGTCAAATCGACGGGATGGGCACGAAATTTTTTCGACCAAAATTTTTTTTTTTTTGCCCGGACCCAAAAGCTGGAAACGGGTCAAAAAACTTTCTATAACGGCGATCGCTCAATACGCTTAGAAACACCTAAAAATAGGATAGCCGAAAATTTTTTTCCCGTGCGTTTTGGAAAATTTTGGGCCTAAACGGAGGGTGGTTTCGGACTTTTTTTTTGAAACCAACCTCTTCTACGGACGACAAAAGATTGCTGGAATCGAAACCTACTCGAGACAAGGAAACACGAATCGGAAATTAGATGGATCCCAAAACAAATCGAATACGCAAGGAACTTCGGATTGGTGGTGGATATATGGTGGTGGTATATGGCAACGGTGGTGGTATATGGCAGCGGTGGTGGTATATGGATACGGATTGAGCGGTGGCGGATAAGCGGTGGTGGTAGATGGCGAGGCGATGATGATGGTGCGGCGGCGTGACAACTTATGACCGAACTCGAAACTCTAAAAGACTAGACTCTAAGACCAGCAACTAGACACGACGATGCAACCGCAAATTCAACAACGCAAATCGTAAAAGATTATGCAAAGGCTCAGATTGGTTCGGATATGATGACCTAACCCTAATTTTTTTGGCTTTTTCGTGGACTGTAGGTATGAAGAACAGACTCGATCTAAACTACTAAAAACTCGTAAAATCTCACCGAGCAACACGGAAATCTGATACCACTTGATAGAGGCGGGTGTCCCGATCTTTCGATGAGATGATAACTATCGATTTGGTGGAGACGACTTTGACGATCCGACTACAAGCGTGCCTGACGTTGCGCCTTAGCAATCGCTAAACCAACTCCGAGAGGTTATTGACCACGCGGAGCACAATCAACGACCACGAAGGTCTATTCACGCAAGCAATCGAAGAACAAGCAAGAATATGATAAAAGCAATCTGAATATTGCGAGTATGTATGAAGTATTGATAAAGGTGGGGATCCGTAAGCGGTCTTGGTCTGGTCGTTGGACACAAACGAAGTACACGAAGTTGCAATGGCTAACTTTTAACTAAACAAATCCCAAGTCTAAACGTTGCCCTAAGGGCTGTATATATGGAGGAAGAGGGGGTGAATTTCGTGGCCCTTGGTGGAGGGGTCCGAAACTAACCCTATCTCTTGTTTCCCCACACATACGGACTCTAAAAATAGCCTATACTAATGTATTTCGAAATTACATGGGCCTGGCCCAATAATAAGGTGACGCAGCACCTAGAATAGCCTATGGACGAATATTATGAAGTGGCATCTTGTATATTTCGTCTAAGGCTTCATGCACTCCTTAGGGTGGCTTCAAAGTCCTGAAATCATCACTTGTAACTCCGTTCTTGATCCCTTAGCATGCCATCAACTCCATGTGTGTTCTTGCTCCAATGTTCATCCTTCTCCAAGCTAGGCCCTTCATTTGTAAGCAAAACAAATGTATCCAATTTAGGCAGCATCATATTCTCATGAACATTAGAATCATTACCAAGAAACAAAAGTACCTGGTAATTTAGTTGGCGTGCGCGAGCTCTAGTAATTGGTCTAGTATGTATAGCAGCAGGGGCTGTGGGTGTAACAATGGTATTGATGTCCTCATCACCTAAGGTATAAGAAATCCTACCGAGTGAAGAGCAAACCTCTCACTCGGGGGCTTAGCTGCAGCCCAGTGCTCGCCTAAGGTATAAGAAATCCTACCGAGTGAAGAGCAAACCTCTCACTCGGGGGCTTAGCTGCAGCCCAGCGCTCGCCTAAGGTATAAGAAATCCTACCGAGTGAAGAGCAAACCTCTCATTCGGGGGCTTAGCTGCAGCCCAGCGCTCGCCTAAGGTATAAGAAATCCTACCGAGTGAAGAGCAAACCTCTCACTCGTGGGCTTAGCTGCAGCCCAGCGCTCGCCTAAGGTATAAGAAATCCTACCGAGTGGAGAGCAAACCTCTCACTCGGAGGCTTAGCTGCAGCCCAGTGCTCACCTAAGAAATAAGTCGACTGCAGTGGGCATCTTGCTGTTAACCTGCAAAGGGGCAATTCAAGCCAAAAGCAATCATATCCAAACATCCAATCCAAATTTAGGTCGATACCTAAAAGAACCGAGAGTGCTCAGGCATTAAGCCTGTTAAGGTTTTATCGGTTACAATTCCACTCGGCATACCTGATGAGGACATGACTACCTTGGATAAGACCAAAAATATTGCATACATGCATATTTGTCAGGTGATTTCTAGTGCAAACTATTCAATAATATATTTATGTTATCCAGAACAAAAATACTTCACATACTTTTGTGTTTTGTCTAATTGCAGGTGTATGGGACATTTGTACAATCCACATATGAAGATAAGGGGAAAGGAGAAGTTTAGGTGCTGTTCAAAAAGTCTTCTCACGTCACTTTTGGGCCAAGAGAAGATAGAGTCCAAGTCTCTCACGTTCTGGATTCAGATTCAGACTGCACAGACATACTTGACTCAAAACGTCAACAACTTTTTCATACGGACTCCGAATTGGGTGATTCTTTTTTTGTTGGAAAGTAGATTTCATGCACTTTCCAGCACAGTTGGAATCACCTTAAAAGCCGTCCGGAGCGTTGAGTTATGGACGAAACAATCTGACGCTGCACCAGAATCCGAGTCAAACTACAAGTCCAAAGGTGTTACGTCACCTCCACTTGGGCCCATTGGCCTTGTACGACCTAGGGTTAGTTTTAGGCTGCCTTGGGACGTTCTCCCACCTCCTTGGCCGCCACCCCTTGCTCCTATATAAGTAGATCCATCTAGTAGCTTTTTCCTGGGGTTTTGTTTAGATCAAAAGTTCGCCATAGCTGCAACTTCGCGTGCATTTGCCCGTGTTCAACGACCGGACAAAGGCGCCACAGAACCCCACCTTGATCAATAAAGCTTTCATCTTATATTCGCAATATCCAGATTGCAATCTCAGTTTCTTGCTTGTTCTTCGCTTGCTCGCAGGAAAGCAGACCCTCGTGGTCGTTGATCGTGCTCGGCGTGGTCAATAACCTCTCGGAGTTGGTTAGCGATTGCTAAGGCGCGACGTCCTCGCACGCTCGTAGTCGGATCGTCAAAGTCGACTTCCACCAAAGCGAAATCCACCATCTCATCGAAGACGGGACACCCTCTATCGTGGCTGCATTGGGATCGGTCGGGTGAATATGGATCGCCGTCTCACCGCATTTAATCGAAATGTAGACTATGTGGCTGGCTTCTTGGATCGTAACAAATCACTCGGATCTGCGTTTTGCTTGTATTCGTCGAATTCGACCGCTGTCACTTGGGAGTCGGCAATCTTCGAGCCCTTCTGAAAGCACTCTTCTGCCTTCTTCCGATCGCCGGTGACAGTGATTACTCCCTTTGGGCCTGGCATTTTCAGTTTGAGGTACACGTAGCATGGTCGAGCCATGAACCGTGCGAGGCTGGCCTCCCAAAATGGCGTGGTATGCACTCAAAATCCACAACCTCAAAGGTCAACTTTTCCTTGCGAAAGTGCTTGGAATCACCAAAAACCACGTCCAGGGCTATTTGGCCGAGTGAGTTGGCCTTCTTCCCTGGTATGACTCCGTGGAAACTCATATTGCTGGTGCTCAGTCGGGACATCGGAATGCCCATCCCTTTCAATGTATCCAAGATATAACAAATTCAGCCCACTACCACCATCCATCAAGACTTTCGTCCGAGTGCCTTCGACAATTGGATCGACCACCAGCGCTTGCCGCCCGGGGGTGGCAATGCGAGTCGGGTGATCAAATTGGTCGAATGTGATGGGTGTTTGGGACCACTTCACATAACTTGGCTTTACTGGGGCAACCATGTTCACCTCACGGTTAATGACTTTCAGTCGACTTTTGCTTTCCACATCCGCGAAGATCATCAGAGTGGAGTTGACATGCGGATATTCTTCCTCACTGTCCTCTTTGTCTCCGACCTTGTTTGGCTCCTTCTCCTTGTCCTTAGACTGTTTTCCTAAACCGCTTTGGATCGAGAGTCGACATCGGCAGTGGTGTGCCGGGTAAATGATGTTGCCCTCTTCATCTTTCTTCGTGTGAATATGGCATGGCATATCCATCACGTCATTGCCTTCTTTATCTTTTACTTTCTTTGGATTCCAGGATCCTTTCGGCTTCCCCTTGAACTTTCCACGAGTCACGGCCGTGGACTCTCCAGAGCTGCTTGGCTCGGCTTTCGTTTCGCTTCCGATCGAATTTCCTTCTCCGATCGACTTGGCTTGTATTTGCCGCCGAGTCGGTCTCTTCCTCGCCATTGGCGCATTTGGTAGCAATCTCCATCATTCGACTCGGGGTCATGTCGCCGTTCGACCAAACTTCAAACTCAATTCTCTGTTTTTGACGCCATCTTTGAAGGCAAACCGCTCGATGGTCGGACACATTTTCCACAAGATGGTGCAAAGTAATCCACCTCTGAATGTACTCTCGGAGAGTTTCATTGGTCTTCGCACACAAACTTGCAGCTCTGTCAAACCAATGGTCGCTTGCAAGTCCCTTCAAAGTCCTCGACGAACACTCGGGACAAATCTTCCCAAGTATATATATCGCTAGGAGGTAATCGATTCAGCCATGCTCGCGTAACCTTCCAACATGAGGGGCAAATGCTTCATGGCCACCTCATCATTCCCACCACCAATCTGAACAGCCACTCGGTAATCTTCAAGCCAAGTTTCGTGCTTGGATTCCCAAATGAACTTGTCGACTCTGTTGCCAATCTGAAATTGGGGGAATTATCGGCTCGATAGCCTGCTAAAACATTAGGACGCAGACATGCACTCATCGCTGGTGGGTGCATCTCTCGGTCCGCTCGATGGGCTCTATTCCGGTCGACCAAGCCTTGCACGATAATGGATCGCGCGTCAAAGCTCGGTTCCACGGGTCGACCGAACTCTTCGCCTGCATCGAATCGACGTCTGTCGTCTTGCCGCCGAGGAGCGCATCGACCCTTTCCTCGGAGGGGAAAGGGCACTCGACGCTGTCATCCGGTCTCCATATTGCTCTCGCCGGTTGTCGCGCCCTTCTCGCCATGGAGGCGATCTGGGCTGGAGCCGATCGACAAGATTCGCAGCGACGGATCGATTGTGAATCCTGCTTGCGCGATCGCGACACGGCTGAGTTCAGTCTCCCCGCTGCTCGGAGTAAATCTCGATCTGCTGCAAGCCTCTCCCAGCTTCCGACCGACGGCTGGATGGACTCGCTATACGAAGGCTGGTTTGCTAAATTCTGAATTGGCGCGGTATACCGAGTCGACGCCGACCGCTTCGGGATTCATTGCGCCATCATCGAGTGCTCGTGAAGATTCTCCAAGCGAAGCGCGTTCAGCCACGTTACAAACGTGCTTCCTCCAAGCGCGAGCCTCGGGTTTCTCCGGCGATGGGAGTATGCAGGCATCCATGTTCTCGCGGCGAAGCTCTTCTCTCGCAGAGAGTCGAGTGTCCCGGGCTGGTACTCTTCGTGCTCTTGCACGGGGTCTCCTCCTCCAGCTGCTCCGCCCTCATGGGCGAAGCCGGGAGGACTGCGAGGGCCGTCGACCATGAGGATCTCCGCCGCTGGATCACCGCTATCACACTCGGATGCGCTTCCACGAGCGGCCGACAGATCGAACAGCCAGAGGGATTCGCTCGGGCTCAATGGCGCGACTGGGCGGTGGCTGTCTGGCGAGCTACGCGTGCTTCACCCACCGCTGGAGTCTCGATCACCAGAGCGCTTTGCGCTGGTGGGAGACTGGGTAGGCGATCAAAGAGGAGTCGACCGACACGGGTCGACGGTTGCCGCAGCAGAACGCCACGAACACATGCGCGCGAAGTCGCCGCCCGCGGACGGGAGCGCCTCGATGTCAAGTGGAGCCTCGAGCCATGCGGAGTCGTCGGCGACAAAGGTGAGAGCACCGAGACGGATCTCGCGCCTCAACCAAAACTCCAAGAAGTCATCATGATGAAGGTACTCGAAGTCTTGCAACTCCTCCACAAATCGCTAAAACACCGCCCTAAGGTGGGCGCCAACCGTCGTGGTTCTAAGTCCGACAAGAGAGTGGGGGTAGGTAAGGAGAGGCAAGGTCCTAGCTATGGAGAGGTTGTGAACACAAGCGATGTACGAGTTCAGCCTTTCTCGGAAGAAGTAAAGCCCCACGCCTCGGAGCCCCGAGGCGGTCGAGTGGATTATGAGTGTAGGTATTACAAGAGTGCGATCCTCTATCTCGTGGAGGGGGTGGCTTATATAGAGTGCGCCAGACCCCAGCCAGCCCACATAATGGAGAGGTTAAAGTACATTAAGCACAGGCGTTCATCGTAACGCCTCATAAAGTGCCTTAACTATCATTAAGTCTATTCAATAGCAAGCCGTTGTGTTGCAGAGTGCCTTCTGACCTTCTGGTGGTCGAGTGAGTCTTCATGGTCGAGTGTGTCTTCCATGGTCGAGTCCTTCCAGTCAGTCGAGTGGGTTCCTCTTTGGTCGACTGGAAGATGATCTCTTCTAAGAGTGCCCCTGGGTAGGACGTTTAGGTCAGGCCTATGACCCTACCCTAGGTACATGAATCCATCAGCATGAGCATATATGTCATCAACCCAAGAAAGCCAGTAATAGAGGAACATGGGTGATGCAACATAGCAAGCAATCATAGCGATCAAGTCAAGCAAGCTAGTAGTGCGAAGATGCAACATACTAGAAGGAATCATGGCAAGTATGTCATGTGTGCAAATAGTGGGCATGAATAATTCACATGACATATCACAAGCATGAAAGCAAGATGTGAGAAAAATATCATCAATGTATTGGTGAGAGGCCATATGTAAATAGCAATGGAACATCATGACTCTCCCAACACAACAAGCATCAATAGCATGGGGCACATGATAAACATGGCAATAGCAACAAGGATCTCCACCAAGCATGCAAATACACATAGAAGTAGCATAATGATGAAACATGGGTAGATGCAAGCAAGGGTCACAATTGCATGGCAAAGGTATAGGAGCAAGCATAACATGCAAAGTGAACACAATAGTATGGGCATAAGGTGACAAGTGGTAAATAGCTGATAGAGGCAAAGGTGTCCCGTCTTTCGATGAGATGGTGGCTATCGTTTTGGATGAAGTCGACTTTGACGATCCGACTACGAACGTGCGAGGACGTCGCGCCTTAGCAATCGCTAAACCAACTCCGAGAGGTTATTGACCACGCCGAGCACGATCAACGACCACGAAGGTGCATTTCCGCAGCAAACGAAGAACAAGCAAGAAACTAAGATTGCAATCTGGATATTGCGAATATAAGAGAAAAGCTTTATTGATCAAGGTGGGGTTCTGTGACGCCTTTGTCTGGTCGTTGAACACAAACGAAGTACGCGAAGTTGCAGCTATGGCGAACTTTTAATCTAAATAAAACCCAAAGTGTAAACGGTGCCCTAAGGGCTGTATATATGGAGGAAGAGGGGGTGAATTTCGTGGCCCTTGGTGGAGGGGTCCGAAACTAACCCTATCTCTTGTTTCCCCACACATACGGACTCTAAAAATAGCCTATACTTATGTATTTCGAAATTATGGGCCTGGCCCATTAATAAGGTGACGCAGCACGTAGAATAGCCTCTGGACGAAATTTATGAAGTGGCATCTTGTATATTTCGTCCAAGGCTTCATGCACTCATTATGGTGGCTTCAAAGTCCTGAAATCATCACTTGTAACTCCGTTCTTATTCCCCTTGCACATGCCATCATCTCCATGCTTGTTCTTGCTCCAATGTTCATCCTTCTCCAAGCTAGGCCCTTCATTTGTAAGCAAAACAAATGTATCCAATTTAGGCAGCATCATATTCTCATGGACATTAGAATCATTACCAAGAAACGAAAGTACCTGGTAATTTAGTTGGCGTGCGCGAGCTCTAGTAATTGGTCCAGTATGTATAGCAGCAGGGGCTGTGGGTGTAACAATGGTATTGATGTCCTCATCATCCTTTTCCCTTATCTTCATATGTGGATTGTACATGTTGGGGAACGTAGTAATTTCATAAAATTTCCTACGCACACGCAAGATCATGGTGATGATATAGCAACGAGGGGAGAGTGTTGTCTACGTACCCTCGTAGACCGAAGCGGAAGCGTTGACGCAACGTAGAGGAAGTAGTCGACGTCCTCCCGGTCCGACCGATCCAAGCACCGTTACTCCGGCACCTCCGAAGTTCTTGACACGCGACAGCTCGATGACGCACCCTCGATCTCCAATCCAAGAGAGGCGCCGAGGGGAGTTCCACAAGACGACGGCGTGCAGGACGATCTTGATGTTCTCCTATCGCAGGGCTTTGCCTAAGCACCGCTACAATATGTCCGAGGTGTAATATCGTGAAGGGAGGGAGGAGGGAGGGAGGAGGTGGCCGGCCCAAGGGGGGGCGCGCCATAGGGAGGAGGAAATCTACTCCAAGTAGGTTTCCCCTCTTTTTCCTAATACATGTTGGAGGGGGAAGGAAGGAGTACTAGTAGTAGGAAGGAAGAGGGGGAAGGAGAAATGAAAGGAGGTGATGTAGGGTGGAACCCTAATTCGTCGATCTTTCACGTTTGGAGGGGATCCTACGGAGGAAACATGAAGAACACGCGGAAGCACAAGGGAAAACACGGGGAAAAACGAGAGAGAATCACTCAACCAACAAGGAATCGATCACACAAGTGCTAGATCAACATACACATAAGAGATCCACAAGATACATAGTCAACTAGGGTAAGGATACAAAGGAACTGTTCATCTCCCGGAGGAGGCCTTGAATCCACGAGGGGATCTTCCCGTAAAGGGGTCTTGCATCCGAGACGATCTTCTCCGAAGAGGCCGCGGTCTCTCACGAGGAGGAGATCCGATAGATGAGCGTAGCTCTATCTCTAACTTGAGCTAAATCAACGCTAAGTCTCAAAGTGAGGAGAGGGGGTCCTATATATAGAGTTTGGGGCGAAGGGGTACATGGGCTCAGCCCAAGTCGCGCACACAGGCGGGGTCCGGATGATCCGGATGGTGTCCCGGATGATCCGGGTGTCGGGGGTCCGGATGATCCGGCTTCGTCGAGGGGCTTCTGTGGTCTTCGGCGCCGATGCCCGGATGATCCGGGGGAGGGTCCGGATGATCCGGCTGGGCCCGGATGATCCGGACGCCGGTCCGGATGTCCGGCCTGTCTCCAACAGCCACTCCGCCTTCCTCTTCTCCTTTCTTTCGTCTGCGCTTCCATGCTTGGCCTTGGTCCTTGGATTCTCCTTGGTCATCTTGGTTGTACCTGAGTGTATACAAGGTCCACGCATGAGGTAGTAGCCATGTCTCATATGCGGAAAGTGACGGTTCGAAGAGGAGTGAATTCACCTTGTGTCCGATGGCGTCTAGTCGAGGTCTCATCTTATGTATCCTTGGGGCTTGTAGAGTAGTCGGAGTGTACATGGGGATGAACGTGGGATGCTCCGCATCATGTCCCCCCCCTTGGGAAAGATCCGACCTCGGATCGTGATCCTCATCACCATGGAAACGGGTGTCGTGGACGGACTTGTAGTGGGACGTAGGTGAAGGCCTTGCGCAATCCAAGTACTCCAAGGTGTCTCCGGTATGTGGTACATGCAAAATGAGCAAACACAAAGTACACTTGGAAATACAATGGTTAGCGCACACAAAATGTCCATCAATTAAGCGTGAGTCCGTGCGGCAAGATTGTTTGTGACAAAGTGCATGAAGCTTATCAAGATGATCTAGAATGAGATGCAAAGCATTCATGGGAGGAAATGCAATCATTGTGCACACAAATGTGTTGTAAATATGTGATAGAGGCGAGGGTGTCCCGATCTTTCGATGAGATGATAACTATCGATTTGGTGGAGACGACTTTGACGATCCGACTACAAATGTGCACGACGTTGCGCCTTAGCAATCGCTAAACCAACTCCGAGAGGTTATTGACCACGCCGGAGCACAATCAACCTGACCACGAAGGTCTATTCCTGCAAGCAATCGAAGAACAAGCAAGAATATGATAAAAGCAATCTGAATATTGCGAGTATGTATGAAGTATTGAATAAGGTGGGGATCCGTAAGCGGTCTTGGTCTGGTCGTTGGACACAAACGAAGTACACGAAGTTGCAATGGCTAACTTTTAACTAAACAAATCCCCAGGAAAAAGCTACTAGATGGATCTACTTATATAGGAGCAAGGGGTGGCGGCCAAGGAGGTGGGAGGACGTCACAAGGCAGCCTAAAACTAACCCTAGGTCGTACAAGGCCAATGGGCCCAAGTGGAGGTGACGTAACACCTTTGGACTTGTAGTTTGACTCGGATTCTGGTGCAGCGTCAGATTGTTTCATCCATAACTCAACGCTCCGGACGGATTTTAAGGTGATTCCAATTGTGCTGGAAAGAGCATGAATTCTACTTTCCAACAAAAAAAGAATCACCCAATTCGGAGTCCGTATGAAAAGGTTGTTGGCGTTTTGAGTCAGGTATGTCTGTGCAGTCCGAATCTGAATCCAGAACGTGAGAGACTTGGACTCTATCTTCTCTCGGCCCAAAAGTGACGTGAGAAGACTTTTTGAACAGCACCTAAACTTCTCCTTTTCCCTTATCTTCATATGTGGATTGTACAAATGTCCCATACACCTGCAATTAGACAAAACACAAAAGTGTGTGAAGTATTTTTGTTCGGATAACATAAATAGATTATTGAATAGTTTGCTCTAGAAATCACCGACAAATATGCATGTATGCAATATTTTGGTCATATCAAAGGTAGTCATGTCCTCATCATCCTCCCTTCTTGAAAATAAAGCCGTCCTCGGCGTTGCTTAATCTGAAATGTGGCTAACAAAAGAGACAAGGTGTACATGTTGTATATGTATATGTCATCCATTTTTACTTCCCTCGATTTTTGCATATATGACACATGAATAGATGAGTAACTTGCATAGTTCATAAAATATAATGCCAAAAAATTAGCACAAGAAGTAGAAGGCATGAAAATATTGCAACTCAGTTTGCACATATAAGTGAAGCTCTTATTCATTTCAAAAGATTGACAATGTTCATCATTAAACCATCCCAATGTTGGTGAATAAACCTTATTTGAATCAAATTTACATGCTACAACATGCTTAGATAAGCAAACATGCAATGAGTCATTCGACACAGAATCATCACCAAGATTAGAGGTCATATCAAAATGATTAAACGTTGATTCTTTTGCATCAACAATTAGTTCAATGGGTGCACTCAAAATTGTTGGTATTTTAGTTGTTTGATCACATGACGCATTCATGACAGTTTCAAGATTCTCTAAAATAGGTGATGTGCTCAAATCACCGGGTAATTCAACACATAATGCATTCAAGTTAACTAGGGATGCATCATTCTCATGTGAAGTTAAATCATCAATACCTTTACTGTTACCTTGTCGCAAAGACGAGCTGATGTAGGTACAGACGTAGACAATGCACCATGCTCTTGAGATGATGCGCGCCACAATCCGAGGTGGGGCTGCTCTAGTAGGTGCAACGGTGGAGGAACCAACCGGCGGTGGTGAGCATGAACTGGAATAGTAGTTGTTGTAGTCACCCAATGCATCCTCCTCAGATCTGTCTCTCAAAGGTACAAGCACGAACATACATACCAAGAATGCAACGAGGAATATACTGAAATCTTTCCTGAATATCATGGTTCAAACCACCAAAAATCTATTCATTGTATCATCCTTAGATTCTTCTATGTCACAATGATGCATATAAGATTTGAACTCTTTGTAGTAAGCATGAACAGTGTTGTTGCCTTGTTTAAATTGTTCAAATTTGCAAAGCAATTCACGCGACGATAGTAAAGAGGGAAAAATGTTGTCTCATTACATCTTTCAAATCTTTCCAAGTTGTGGGTTGGTTATCAATATTTTTCTTACAATGCACACTCCACCAAACCGAGGCAAAACCAAGAATGCTCTAGTGGCAGCTCGTACTCGCCAAGTTCGGAAAAGTCATGGTTACTAAAAACTTGTTCTACTTCAAACTCCCAAGCTAGATAAATAGCAGGATTAAATCTACCCTCAAATGACGGTAAAGAGATAAACGACCATGTGGTTGTGTGTGTTGTCCCAACTCTCGTGATGGTGAAGATGTGTCCATCGTCCAAGAACTTCTATCTCCGTAACTGTCATGATTAGTAGAAACAAGAAACAAAATTCTAGAATAATGTTCCTATGATCTACTAGGATGTGGTTGTAAAGTGCTCACAGTAAAGCAAATATCAATATCTTACAAGTTCTTACCATGCGGCGGTGGTGACAGCAACCAGCGATGTTAAATAACTCAAGATTGTGTAAAGCGATTGCCGGGGAGCGACGATACACGGTGTAGAAATATGTGGAGCTGGGTTGGCTATATATGGTAGCAAAAGATTAGCAATAATCAATTCAAAGATGCAATGTTGAATAAACGCTCAACGACGGTCTTGTGGCTGGTCCTAGGCTAGACCGGACTAGAGACGCGAGCCTAGAACACTAATGAGGTCACGGCATAGCACAACTAGCATCAATGAAGGATACTAAGTAGCTCTTGACAGCAAGATATAAGTGAAGATCACAATGGTAGTGAAGATAATGATGAAAAACAACTACCAAGCAGGACGTACAACAACTCTCTCTCCAACTTTCCTCTTGAAAAGTTTGAGCCAATTTTCTGATAAATTCTTTCAAAGAATGCTACTAACTCAAGCTTTCCAATGCAAAAAGAATCACTCAATTCCGAGTTGGTATGAGGAGTCAAACAATTCTAAAACTGGCCTGAAAAATTGGAACAAGCTGTATTCATGAACTTCAGAGGGCAAAAAGACCTATTTAGAAGCCGATTTTGAGGTGTCAAATAATGAACTAGCTTCTGCAACTATTTAGATGCAGCTCGTTGCTAGCTTCAATTTAAGTACTCACGGAGCCAAAACGGACTTCGTATGAGGAAGATACACCCGTTTTACTGAACAGTGCGCAAAACAGATTCCAATCCGAATTCAGGTACGAGATTGATTCTAGATAGATCCGTTTTTTTTTCTTCTCTCTTTTTTTTCTCACACATTTTTTTCTTTTTCTTCTCTCTCTTTTTCTTTTTTTTTATTTCCTTTTTTCTCTCTTTTTTTTCTCCCTCTTTCCAAGACAAACTAGATAAGATGCAGATGGATCAAAGCGAAGATGTGAATGACCTCAACTATGATTATGACAATGAACAGCGTGTAGCACGTGGTGGAAATTAATAGATGGGATGGTGGACAACGGAAGGATAATGATGCAGCGGCGTGACTAATGTGAACAGAACTCAAACTCTAAAGGAACTAGACACTAAGACCAGCAACCGACACGACGATGCAACCGATAATTCAACTATGCAAGCAATGAATAGAAAATTGCAAAGGCTCGATGGCTTGGATAAAGGATGAACAGATCTAACTTTTTTGTGGCTTTTTCAAGGACTATAGGTATGAATGATGATGCGATCTAAACTATGAAAAACTGTAAAATCTCACCGAGCAACCTGAAAACCGATACCACTTGATAGAGGCGAGGTGTCCCGATCTTCGATGAGATGATAACTATCGATTTGGTGGAGACGACTTTGACGATCCGACTACAAACGTGCACGACGCTGCGCCTTAGCAATCGCTAAACCAACTCCGAGAGGTTATTGACCACGCCGAGCACAATCAACGACCACGAAGGTCTATTCCTGCAAGCAATCGAAGAACAAGCAAGAATATGATAAAAGCAATCTGAATATTGCGAGTATGTATGAAGTATTGAATAAGGTGGGGATCCGTAAGCGGTCTTGGTCTGGTCGTTGGACACAAACGGAAGTACGGTTGCAATGGCTAAATTTTAACTAAACAAATCCCCAGGAAAAAGCTATTAGATGGATCTACTTATATAGGAGCAAGGGGTGGCGGCCAAGGAGGTGGGAGGACGTCCCAAGGCAGCCTAAAACTAACCCTAGGTCGTACAAGGCCAATGGGCCCAAGTGGAGGTGACGTAACACCTTTGGACTTGTAGTTTGACTCGGATTCTGGTGCAGCGTCAGATTGTTTCATCCATAACTCAACGCTCCGGACGGATTTTAAGGTGATTCCAATTGTGCTGGAAAGAGCATGAATTCTACTTTCCAACAAAAAAAGAATCACCCAATTCGGAGTCCGTATGAAAAAGTTGTTGGCGTTTTGAGTCAGGTATGTCTGTGCAGTCCGAATCTGAATCCAGAACGTGAGAGACTTGGACTCTATCTTCTCTCGGCCCAAAAGTGACGTGAGAAGACTTTTTGAACAGCACCTAAACTTCTCCTTTTCCCTTATCTTCATATGTGGATTGTACAAATGTCCCATACACCTGCAATTAGACAAAACACAAAAGTGTGTGAAGTATTTTTGTTCTGGATAACATAAATATATCATTGAATAGTTTGCTCTAGAAATCACCTGACAAATATGCATGTATGCAATATTTTTGGTCATATCAAAGGTAGTCATGTCCTCATCAATATGATTAATGCAACCACGGTGCAAAATGATGTCATAGTGAGACGGTTTATCAATAGCATGAATATGGCAATGGATGCTCCATATGTATATGTTATCATGCAATTGATGGTGGGCAATATGATCATGATGTATGAATATGCCATCAAGGAAGATCACAACAAATTTGCTAAGGAAGTGAACAAGCTCATATATCATGGATGACATGGTAATACAAGATGCAACAAGGCAATCACAATGTGAGTCAATCCATGCATAGGGTGCAAACTTGTGGTGAGTATGATATGTCCATCGAGCATGATATGTGTGAGCACAATCAACAAATATGAAGGTGTTGGTGTACCAAAGCTCGTTGTCGAGGCATGAGTGGAGTGCCGAAGGTGCATCCAATAAGTGCAAGCGCTCCTCAATGTGAAGGTCCATGTAGCCAATCTCCAATGTCGCTCCTCCGTTCACGAGATGTATCATGTAGACAACAAGAAGGAAACAACAATGAAAGAGTGACCCATCCAATATGCATATTTGAGGATTGCTCAAAGAGAAGGAGTTCACCTTTATGAGAATGTCGAAAATGTTGGTGTCGCACATCATGTATGCCTTCACATAACCAATATGTCGCATAACGTCATCGCCTTGTGAAACCTCCAAAATGAAAGAACATGACAAACACTCGGAAAAACAAATGAGGTTAGCGGAAATGCAAAACCTATCATTCGAATGGTAAGATACAGAACAAGTGTATGCATCATGCTCATCATAAGAAAGTACAAGGAAGCATTTCAAAGTATGGAGGCATATGATGTAAGAACATCCCAATATAAGAGGCTCAATCAAACAAGCATGCATCACAAGTAAAATGTCCAAGTCTCCAAGATCAATAAGCATAGCAAGTTGGCCCTCAATTCAAGGTGATATGAGAGATGCAAGTAATGGAGACAATAGACAATGATCGATGTAAATCATGTGAGAGGCATGAGCATATGTGCTATCAACCCAAGAAAGCAAGTAGTGGAACATGGGTGATGCAACATGGCTAGCTATCATGGTGATCAAGTCAAGCATGCTAGTAGTGCGAAGATGCAACATACTAGAAGGAATCATGGCATGCATGTCATTGGTGCAAATAGTGTGCATGAATAATTCACATGACATAGCACAAGCATGAAAGCAAGATATGAGTAAATTGTCATCAATGTATTGGCGAGAGACCAGATGTAAATAGCAATGGGGCATCATGACTCTCCCAACACAACAAGCATCAATAGTATGGGGCACATGATAAACATGGCAATAGCAACAAGGGTCTCCACCAAGCATGCAAATACACATAGGGATATCATAATGGTTCATCATGGGTAAATGCAAGCAAGGGTCACAATTGCATGGCAAAGGCATAGGAGCAAGCATAGCATGCAATGTGAACACGGTAAAATGAGCATAAGGTGTGATAGAGGCAAAGGTGTCCCATCTTTCGATGAGATGGTGGATTTCGCTTTGGTGGAAGTCGACTTCGACGATCCGACTCGAAGCGTCTGCGAGGGCGTCAGCATATAGCAATCGCTAAACCAACTCCGACGGGTTATTGGCCCGCCGCAGGAACACGATCAACGACCACGAGGGTCTATTTCCTGCGAGCAAGCGAAGAACAAGCAAGAAACTAAGATTGCAATCTGGATATTGCGAATATAAGATGAAAGCTTTATTGATCAAGGTGGGGATCTGTGACGCCTTTGTCTGGTCGTTGAACACAAACGAAGTACGCGAAGTTGCAGCTATGGCGAACTTTTGATCTAAACAAAACTCAAAGTCTAAACGGTGCCCTAAGGGCTGTATATATGGAGGAAGAGGGGGTGAATTTCGTGGCCCTTGGTAGAGGGGTCCGAAACTAACCCTATCTCTTGTTTCCCCACACATACGGACTCTAAAAATAGCCTATACTTATGTATGATGAGGACATCAATACCATTGTTACACCCACAGCCCCTTCTGCTATACATACTGGACCAATTACTAGAGCTCACAAGACGCCAACTAAATTACTGTGTACTTTCGTTTCTTGGTAATGATTACGATGAGGACATCAATACCATTGTTACACCCACACCCTCGCTGCTATACATCTTGGACCAATTACTAGAGCTCACAAGACGCCAACTAAATTACCGTGTACTTTCGTTTCTTGGTAATGATTCTAATGTTCATGAGAATATGACGCTGCTTAAATTGGATACATTTGTTTTGCTTACAAATGTAGGGCCTAGCTTGGAGAAGGATGAACATTGGAGCAAGAACCAGCATGGAGATGATGGCATGCAAAGGGGACAAGAATGGAGTTACAAGTGATGATTTCAGGACTTTGAAGCCACCATAATAAGTGCATGAAGCCTTGGACGAAATATACAAGATGCCACTCCATAAATTTCGTCCAGAGGCTATTCTAGGTGTCTGCGTCACCTTATTATTGGGCCAGCCCATGTAATTTCGAAATACATTAGTATAGGCTATTTTTAGAGTCCGTATGTGTGGGGAAACAAGAGATAGGGTTAGTTTGGACCCCTCCACCAAGGGCCACGAAATTCACCCCTCTTCCTCCATATATACAGCCCTTAGGGCACCGTTTAGACTTGGGTTTTGTTTAGATCAAAAGTTCGCCATAGCTGCAACTTCGCGTGCATTTCGCTTGTGTTCAACGACTGCATAAAGGCGCCACGTAACCCCACCTTGTTCAATAAAGCTTACATCTTATATTCGCAATATCCAGATTGCAATCTCAGTTTCTTGCTTGTTCTTCGCTTGCTCGCAGGAAATAGACCTTCGTGGTCGTTGATCGTGCTCGGCGTGGTCAATAACCTCTCGGAGTTGGTTTAGCGATTGCTAGGCGCGACGCCCTCGCGACGTCGTAGTCGGATCGTCAAAGTCGACTTCCACCAAAGCGAAATCCACCATCTCATCGAAAGACGGACACCTTTGCCTCTATCAAGTGGTATCGATTTCCGTGTTGCTCGGTGAGATTTTACAGTTTTTCGTAGTTTAGATCGAGTCTGTTCTTCATACCTACAGTCCACGAAAAAGCCAAAAAAAATTAGGGTTAGGTCATCATATCCGAACCAATCTGAGCCTTTGCATAATCTTTTTCAGATTTGCGTTGTTGAATTTGCGGTTGCATCGTCGTGTCTAGTTGCTGGTCTTAGAGTCTAGTCTTTTAGAGTTTCGAGTTCTGGTCATAAGTTGTCACGCCGCCGCCGCACCATCATCATCGCCCTTACCATCTACCACCACCGCTTATCCGCCACCGCTTCGAATCCGTATCCATATACCACCACCGCTGCCATATACCACCACCGTTGCCATATACCACCACCATATATCCACCACCAATCCGAGTTCATTGCATATTAGATTTGTTTTCGGGATCCATCTAATTTCCGATTCGTGTTTCCTTGTCTGAGTAGGTTTCGGATTCCAGCAATCTTTTGCCGTCCGGAAACCACCCTCCGTTTAGGCCCAAAATTTTCCAAAAACGCACGGGACAAAAAATTTTCTGGCTATCCTATTTTAGGTGTTTCTAAGCGTATTGAGCGATCGCCGTTATAGAAAGTTTTTTGACCCGTTTCAGTTTTTGGGTCCAGCGATCGAAAAAAAAAAATTGGTCGAAAAAATTTCGTGCCCATCCTGTCGGTTTGACCGGGAAGAGTTTTGAGACACTCGCCATTATAGTGATTTTTCGCAAAAAAAAAAAAAAAAAAAAAAAAAAAAGCAAAAAAAAAAAAAAAAAAAGAGCGAAAAAAATTCAGAGTGTGCTTTTCCCTTGTTTACGTGCAGCGCCATGATTTTGTTAGTGTTCTAGGCTCGCGTCTCTAGCACAGTCTAGCCTAGGACCAAAGACAAGACCGTCGTTGAGCGCTTATTCAACTTTGCATCTCGAATTGATTATTGTTGACCCTTTTTGCTACCATATTATAAGCCTTCCCAGCTCCACATACATCTACGTCGTGCGCTTGACTCTCCCCGCAATCGCTCTATCCAAGCTTTGAGAGTTTTGATTACAACGGTTGCCGATCACCTTCTTCTTTGGGTAAGAACTGGTAAGAATTTGAGATTTGTTTGACGGATTTGTGACACCCACCACCACCTCTTGTTAGTAGTCCTGAGGATCATATTCTTGTGTGTTTCTATTGCTGCTAACCATGGCAGGATCACAAGTCGATGAGACTGATTGGGAGAACTCGACGAACAAACAGCTACATGATAAATTTCAGCAAATGATGATATGACAGGTGCAAGATGTGCTAAACAGATTTGACGAGGCCATGGAGAAGATAGATGGCATTGAGAAGACGTTTGAAACAAAGCTTGATAGCAAGTTTGATGAATTGCTCGCGCTTTTCCACAACCACCGCCGGCTGCACCTATCGCACCTCTCAAGAACGACAATAACTACGCCCTTCCGAATCAAGTATGGACGAGCTCAGCGTGTTCCTATTGAGCCAGACAAAATTCTGGTGCCGCTGCCATCGCTGTTGGTGCTTCTTTGGCTCCTGCCTCTGCTGCTGCTGGTACCGAGGAGGATGATTATGTGGGAGATTACGAGGATGAGGTTGATCAACATCGAACTACGTGCAACCACCAGCACCACAACCACCAGGTCGTCCACATGCAAATAATGGCAATGTTAGGGCTCCCCTCAGTACGAGATCATGACCATCTCCCTAAACTGAAATTGAATATTACACCATTTGAGGGTAGATATGTTCACGATATATATCTTACTTGGGAGTTAGAAACTGAACAACGATTTACATGTTTACAATATCCCGAGGAGAGACGTGTTCTCGCTGCTGTTTGTGCTTTCACTAGCTTTGCATGTGTTTGGTGGTCGAACATTGTAGATTATATCCTGTTCCAGCTACTTGGGCTGCTTTGAAAACTGCTATGCGTACTCGTTGGGTTCCACCATATTATCAACGTGAATTACTTCAAAATTGCAGCGCTTAAGACAAGGAAAAAAACTCAGAGAAGAATATTATCGGGAATTACAAACTGGCTTGATTAGATGTGGTATTGTTGAGGAGAATGAAGCTATGCTTGCACGTTTTCGGGTGGATTAAATAGAGAGATTCAGACCATTCTAGACTATAAGGATTATAATAATATCACTCGCTTATTCCATCTTGCTTGTAAAGCTGAACGTGAAGTGCAGGATCGATGTGCATTGGCGCCGCACTAACTTTTCTCGCAGGTCGACCTTCATCATGGACACCACGTGCATCATCTACTTCCACCGCACCATCACCTCCTTGGTGCCACCTCCAACCGTGATACAAGAAAGCAGGCACAACCACCACTATCCGCCAAGAGCACACCGCGGGAACGCACAGAGCTCTTCTTCTTCCATGGCGTCAACAGGGCACACAAGTGATATTATTTGTCGTCGTTGTAAGGGAAGAGGACATTTCTTGAGAGAATGCAAATCTCAGCGTGTGATGATTGCTACCGAGGATGGTGGGTATGAGTCCGCTAGTGACTATGATGAGGAGACTTTGGCTCTTATTACACATGAGGAACACGGTGGAGATGTTTCGATCATGAGACACAATACATGGCTGCTGAAGATGCTTGTGGTATGAATGTTTAGTTGCTCAACGTGTTTTGAGTGTGCAGGTTACACAAGTGAGCAAAATCAAAGGCATAATTTGTTCCATACAAAGGAGTTGTGAAGGAATGTTCTATTCAAGCGCCATCATAGATGGAGGGAGCTGCAACAACTTGGCTAGCATGGAGATGGTGGAGAAGCTATCTCTCACCACAAGACCACATCCACATCCTTACTACATCCAATGGTTCAACAACAGCGGCAAGGTGAAGGTAACACGTACTGTTCGTGTGCAAGCATGTTCCTTGTTACTTGGTAGACCATGGCAATTTGATAAAAATTCTGTACACCATGGTAGAAACAATCAAGATACTCTTGTTCATAAGGATAAAAATATTACTTTGCTTCCTATGACTCTGAGTCCATTTTGAAAGATGATATTAATAGAGCTAATAAAGCAAAACAGGAGAAAAATAAGAGTGAAAATCAGATTGTGGCAAAAGAATTTGAGCAACACATGAAGCCTAATAATAAACCATCTACTATTGCTTCGAAATTAAATTGAAAAGTGCATGTTTACTTGCCACCAAATCTGATATTGATGAGCTAGATTTTAGCAAATCTATTTGCTATGCTTTTGTGTGCAAAGAGGCATTATTTTCATTCGAGGACGTGCCTTCCTCTTTGCCCCTCGCTGTCACTAACATTTTGCAGAGTTCGCCGACGTCTTTCCACAAGACGTGCCACCGGATTACCACCTATTCGAGGGATTGAGCATCAAATTGACTTAATTCCGGTGCATCATTACCCAACCGTGCACCATACCGCACCAATCCAGAGGAGACGAAGGAGATTATGCGTCAAGTATAGGAGCTGCTCGACAAAGGTTATATCGCGAATCCCTTAGTCCTTGTGTTGTTCCTATTATTCTAGTGCCAAAAAGGATGGTACGTCACGTATGTGTGTTGATTGTAGAGGCATCAATAATATTACTATTCGTTATCGCCACCCTATTCCTAGGCTAGATGATATGCTTGATGAATTGAGTGGCTCTACAATATTCTCCAAAGTTGATTTGCGTAGTGGATACCATCAAATTCGTATGAAATTGGGAGATGAATGGAAAACAGCATTTAAAACTAAGTTTGGATTATATGAGTGGTTAGTCATGCCTTTTGGGTTAACTAATGCACCTAGTACTTTCATGAGATTAATGAACGAAGTTTTACGTGCTTTCATTGGACGATTTGTGGTAGTCTATTTTGATGATATACTGATTTATAGCAAATCTTTGGAAGAACATTTGGAACATTTACGTGTTGTTTTTAATGCTCTACGTGATGCACGCTTGTTTGGTAACCTTGGGAAGTGCACCTTTTGCACCGATCGAGTATCTTTTCTTGGCTATGTTGTTACTCCACAGGAATTGAAGTTGATAAAGCCAAGATTGAAGCTATTGAGAGTTGGCGCAGCCCAAAACGGTCACACAAGTGAGGAGTTTTCTTGGCCTCGCTGGTTTCTATAGGCGTTTTGTGAGAGATTTCAGCACCATTGCTGCACCTCTCAATGAGCTTACAAAGAAGGATGTGCCTTTTGTTTGGGGTACCGCATGGGAAGAAGCCTTCACGGTATTGAAAGATAAGTTGACACATGCTCCTTTACTCCAACTTCCTGATTTTAATAAGACTTTTGAGCTTGAATGTGATGCTAGTGGAATTGGATTAGGATGTGTGTTATTACAAGATGGCAAACCTGTTGCATACTTTTCTGAAAAATTGAGTGGGCCTAGTCTGAATTACTCTACTTATGATAAAGAATTATATGCTCTTGTTCGGACTTTAGAAACATGGCAACATTATTTATGGCCCAAAGAATTTGTTATACATTCGATCATGAATCTTTGAAACATATTAAAAGTCAAGCTAAACTGAATCGTAGACATGCTAAATGGGTTGAATTCATTGAGACTTTCCCTTATGTCATTAAACACAAGAAGGGTAAAGAAAATGTTATTCTTGATGCATTGTCTCGTCGCTATACTATGCTTTCACAACTTGACTTCAAAATATTTGGTTTGGAGACCATCAAAGATCAATATGTGCATGATGCTGATTTCAAAGATGTATTGCAGAATTGTAAAGAAGGAAGAACATGGAACAAGTTTGTCGTTAATAATGGATTTGTGTTCCGTGCTAACAAGCTATGCATTCCAGCTAGCTCTGTTCGTCTTTTGTTGTTGCAGGAGGCGCATGGAGGAGGACTAATGGGACACTTTGGCGTGAAGAAGACGGAGGACGACTTGCTACACATTTCTTTTGGCCAAAGATGAGACGGATGTTGAGCGTTTTATTGCTCGCTGCACTACATGTCAAAAAGCTAAGTCACGACTCAATCCTCATGGTTTATATATGCCTTTGCCTGTACCTAGTGTTCCTTGGGAGGATATATCTATGGACTTTGTTTTAGGTTTACCTAGAACAAAGAAGGGAGGATAGCATATTTGTTGTCGTGGATAGATTCGAAAATGGCACACTTTATACCATGTCATAAAAGCGATGATCTTTGTCAATATTGCTGATTTGTTCTTTCGTGAAATTATTCGCTTGCATGGTGTGCCAAATACTATTGTTTCAGATCATGATACTAAATTTCTTAGCCACTTTTGGAGATGTTTATGGGCTAAGTTGGGGACTAAACTGCTTTTTAGTACTACTTGTCACCCCAAACCGATGGACAAACTGAAGTAGTCAATAGAACATTGTCTACTATGCTTAGGGCTGTTCTAAAGAAAAATAAGAAAATGTGGGAGGAATGCTTGCCTCATATTGAATTTGCTTATAATCGTTCATTGCATTCTACTACTAAGATGTGCCCTTTTGAAGTTGTGTATGGTTTCCTACCTCGTGCACCTATTGATTTGTTGCCTCTTCCATCTTTGGAGAAGGTTAATTTTGATGCTAAAGAACGTGCTGAATTGATTTTAAAATGCATGAGTTAACTAAGGAAAACATTGAGCGTATGAATGCTAAATATAAACTTGCTGGAGATAAGGGTAGAAAACATGTTGTGTTTGCACCGGAGATCTTGTTTGGTTACATTTGCGTAAGGATAGATTTCTGATTTGCGCAAATCAAAGCTAATGCCACGTGCTGCTGGTCCCTTTAAGGTGTTGGAGAAAGTAAATGATAATGCATATAAACTTGAGCTGCTCGCAGATTTTGGGGTTAGTCCCACTTTTAACATTGCAGATTTGAAGCCATATTTGGGTGAGGAAGATGAACTTCCGTCGAGGACGACTTCATTTCAAGAAGGGAGGATGATGAGGACATCAATACCATTGTTACACCCACAGCCCCCGCTGCTATACATACTTGGACCAATTACTAGAGCTCACAAGACGCCAACTAAATTACTGTGTACTTTCGTTTCTTGGTAATGATTCTAATGTTCATGAGAATATGATGCTGCTTAAATTGGATACATTTGTTTTGCTTACAAATGAAGGGCCTAGCTTGGAGAAGGATGAACATTGGAGCAAGAACAGCATGGAGATGATGGCATGCATAAGGGGGCAAGAATGGAGTTACAAGTGATGATTTCAGGACTTTGAAGCCACCATAATAAGTGCATGAAGCCTTGGACGAAATATACAAGATGCCACTCCATAAATTTCGTCCAGAGGCTATTCTAGGTGCTCGTCACCTTATTATTGGGCCAGGCCCATGTAATTTCGAAATACATTAGTATAGGCTATTTTTAGAGTCCGTATGTGTGGGGAAACAAGAGATAGGGTTAGTTTGGACCCTCCACCAAGGGCCACGAAATTCACCCCTCTTCCTCCATATATACAGCCCTTAGGGCACCGTTTAGACTTGGGTTTTGTTTAGATCAAAAGTTCGCCATAGCTGCAACTTCGCGCATTTCGCTTGTGTTCAACGACTGCACAAAGGCGCCACAGTAACCCCACCTTGATCAATAAAGCTTACATCTTATATTCGCAATATCCAGATTGCAATCTCAGTTTCTTGCTTGTTCTTCGCTTGCTCGCAGGAAATAGACCTTCGTGGTCGTTGATCGTGTCTCGCGTGGTCAATAACCTCTCGGAGTTGGTTTAGCGATTGCTATATGCGACGCCCTCGCACTTCGTAGTCGGATCGTCAAAGTCGACTTCCACCAAAGCGAAATCCACCATCTCATCGAAAGACGGACACCTTTGCCTCTATCGATTCTAATGTTCATGAGAATATGATGTTGCCTAAATTGGATACATTTGTTTTGCTTACAAATGAAGGGCCTAGCTTGGAGAAGGATGAACATTGGAGCAAGAACAAGCATGGAGATGATGGCATGCTAAAGGGGACAAGAATGGAGTTACAAGTGATGATTTCAGGACTTTGAAGCCACCATAATGAGTGCATGAAGCCTTGGACGAAATATACAAGATGCCACTTCATAAAATTCGTCCAGAGGCTATTCTAGGTGCTGCGTCACCTTGTTATTGGGCCAGGCCCATATAATTTCGAATCATTACCAAAAAAAAGAGTCCGGAAATCACCCTCCGTTTAGGCCCAAAATTTTCCAAAAACGCACGGGACAAAAAAATTTCTGGCTATCCTATTTTTAGGTGTTTCTAAGCGTATTGAGCGATCGCGAGTTATAGAAAGTTTTTTTGACCCGCTTCAGTTTTGGGTCCGGGCAGTCGAAAAAAAAAAAAATTGGTCGAAAAATTTCGTGCCCATCCTGTCAGTTTGACTTGGGAAGAGTTTTGAGACACTCGCCATTTTAGTGATTTTTCAAAAAAAAAGCAGCAAAAAAAAAGCAGCAAAAAAAAGAGAGAAAAAAAAAAATCCAGAGTGTGCTTTTCCCTTGTTTACGTGCAGCGTCGTGATTTTGTTAGTGTTCTAGGCTCGCGTCTCTAGCACGGTCTAGCCTAGGACCAGCCACAAGACCGTCGTTGAGCGCTTATTCAACTTTGCATCTCGAATTGATTATTCTTGACCTTTTTGCTACCATATTATAAGCCTTCCCAGCTCCACATACATCTACGTCGTGCGCTTGGTTCTCCCCGTAATCGCTATAGCCAAGCTTTGAGAGTTTTGACTACAACGGTTGCCGATCACCGCTTTCTTCTTTGGGTAAGAACGGTAAGAATTTGAGATTTGCTTGACGGATTTGTGACTGCCCACCACACCACCACCACCGCTTCCTAGTAGTCTCAGAGGATCATATTCTTGTGTGTTTCTATTGTTGCTAACCATGGCAGGATCACAAGCCGATGAGACTGATTGGGAGAACTGACGAACAAACAGCTACATGATAAGTTTCAGCAAATGATGATTGGACAGGTGCAAGACGTGCTAAACAGATTTGAGGCCATGGAGAAGATAGATGGCATTGAGAAGACGTTTGAAACAAAGCTTGATAGCAAGTTTGATGAATTGCTCGCGTTTTCCACAACAACCGCCGGCTGCACCTATCGCACCTCTCAAGAACGACAACAACTACGCCCTTCCGAATCAAGTATGGACGAGCTCAGCGTGTTCCTATTGAGCCAGGACAAAATTCTGGTGCCGCTGCCATCTGCTGGTGCTTCTTTGGCTCCTCGCCATCGCTGCTGCTGCTGGTACCGAGGAGGATGATGAGTATGTGGACGATTATGAGGATGAGGTTGATCAACATCGAACTACGTGCAACCACCAGCACCACAACCACCGTGTCGCCCACATGCAAATAATGGCAATATTAGGGCTCCCCTCAGTGCGAGATCATGACCATCTCCCTAAACTGAAATTGAATATTCCACCATTTGAGGGTAGATATGTTTCGATATATATCTTACTTGGGAGTTAGAAACTGAACAACGATTTACATGTTTACAATATCCCGAGGAGAGACGTGTTCTCGCTGCTGTTTGTGCTTTCACTAGCTTTGCATGTGTTTGGTGGTCGAACATTGTAGATTATATCCTGTTCCAGCTACTTGGGCTGCTTTGAAAACTGCTATGCGACTCGTTGGGTTCCACCATATTATCAACGTGAATTACTTCAAAAATTGCAGCGCTTAAGACAAGGAAAAACTCAGAGAAGAATATTATCAGGAATTACAAACTGGCTTGATTAGATGTGGTATTGTTGAGGAGAATGAAGCTATGCTTGCACGTTTTCGGGTGGATTAAATAGAGATTCAGACCATTCTAGACTATAAGGATTATAATAATATCACTCGCTTATTCCATCTTGCTTGTAAAGCTGAACGTGAAGTGCAGGATCGCGGTGCATTGGCGCCGCACTAACTTTTCTCGCAGGTCGACCTTCATCATGGACACCACGTGCATCATCTACTTCCAATGTACCATCACCTCCTCCGGTGCCACCTCCAACCGTGATACAAGAAAGGTGCACAACCACCACTATCTCGCCAAGAGCACACTGCCGGCCTGCACTGAGTTCTTCTTCCATGGCGTCAACAGGCACACAAGTGATATTATTTGTCGTCGTTGTAAGGGAAGAGGACATTTTGCGAGAGAATGCAAATCTCAGCGTGTGATGATTGCTCACGAGGATGGTGGGTATGAGTCCGCTAGTGACTATGATGAGGAGAGTTTGGCTCTTATTACACATGAGGAACACGGTGGAGATGATTCGATCATGAGACACAATACATGGCTCTTTCAAGATCTTTGACATGTATGAATGTTTAGTTGCTCAACGTGTTTTGAGTGTGCAGGTTACACAAGTGAGCAAAATCAGAGGCATAATTTGTTCCATACAAAGGAGTTGTGAAGGAACGTTCTATTCAAGGCCATCATAGATGGAGGGAGCTGCAACAACTTGGCTAGCATGGAGATGGTGGAGAAGCTATCTCTCACCACAAGACCACATCCACATCCTTACTACATCCAATGGTTCAACAACAGCGGCAAGGTTAAGGTAACACATACTGTTCGTGTGCATTTTAGTATCTCTACATATGCTGATTATGTTGATTGTGATGTGGTACCTATGCAAGCATGTTCCTTATTACTTGGTCGACCATGGCAATTTGATAAAAATTCTGTACACCATGGTAGAAACAATCAAGATACTCTTGTTCATAAGGATAAAAATATTACTTTGCTTCCTATGACTCTCGAGTCCATTTTGAAAGATGATATTAATAGAGCTAATAAAGCAAAACAGAGAAAAATAAGAGTGAAAATCAGATTGTGGCAAAAGAATTTGAGCAACATATGAAGCCTAATAGTAAACCATCTAGTGTTGCTTCGAAATTAAATTTAAAAGTGCATGTTTACTTGCCACTAAATCTGATATTGATGAGCTAGATTTTAGCAAATCTGTTTGCTATGCTTTTGTGTGCAAAGAGGCATTATTTTCATTCGAGGACGTGCCTTCCTCTTTGCCTTTCTTTGTCACTAACATTTTGCAGAGTTCACGACGTCTTTCCACAAGACGTGCCACCGGATTACCGCCTATTCGAGGGATTGAGCATCGATTGACTTAATTCGGTGCTTCACTACCAAACCGTGCGCCATACCGCACCAATCCAGAGGAGACGAAGGAGATTATGCGTCAAGTACAAGAGCTTCTCGACAAAGGTTATATACGTGAATCCTTAGTCCTTGTGCTGTTCCTATTATTCTAGTGCCGAAAAAGGATGGTACATCGCGTATGTGTGTTGATTGTAGAGGCATTAATAATATTACTATTCGTTATCGCCATCCTATTCCTAGGCTAGATGATATGCTTGATGAATTGAGTGGCTCTACAATATTCTCCAAAGTTGATTTATGAGTGGATACCATCAAATTCGTATGAAATTGGGGATGAATGGAAAACAGCATTTAAAACTAAGTTTGGATTATATGAGTGGTTAGTCATGCCTTTTGGGTTGACTAATGCACCTAGTACTTTCATGAGATTAATGAACGAAGTTTTACGTGCTTTAATTGGACGATTTGTGGTAGTCTATTTTGATGATATACTGATTTATAGCACATCTTTGGAGGGACATTTGGAACATTTACGTGTTGTTTCTATTGCTCTACGTGATGCACGTTTGTTTGGTAACCTTGGGAAGTGCACCTTTTGCACCGACCGAGTATCTTTTCTTGGCTATGTTGTTACTCCACAGGGAATTGAAGTTGATAAAGCCAAGATTGAAGCTATTGAGAGTTGGCCGCAGCCGAAAACGGTCACACAAGTGAGGAGTTTTCTTGGCCTCGCTGGTTTCTATAGGCGTTTTGTGAGAGATTTCAGCACCATTGCTGCACCTCTCAATGAGCTTACAAAGAAGGATGTGCCTTTTGTTTGGGGTACCGCACAGGAAGAAACCTTCACGGTATTGAAAGATAAGTTGACACATGCTCCTTTACTCCAACTTCCTGATTTTAATAAGACTTTTGAGCTTGAATGTGATGCTAGTGGAATTGGATTAGGAGGTGTGTTATTACAAGATGGCAAACCTGTTGCATACTTTTCGAAAAATTGAGTGGGCCTAGTCTGAATTACTCTACTTATGATAAAGAATTATATGCTCTTGTTCGGACTTTAGAAACATGGCAACATTATTTATGGCCCAAAGAATTTGTTATACATTCGATCATGAATCTTTGAAACATATTAAAAGTCAAGCTAAACTGAATCGTAGACATGCTAAATGGGTTGAATTCATTGAGACTTTCCCTTATGTCATTAAACACAAGAAGGGTAAAGAAAATGTTATAGCCGATGCATTGTCTCGTCGCTATACTATGCTTTCACAACTTGACTTCAAAATATTTGGTTTGGAGACCATCAAAGATCAATATGTGCATGATGCTGATTTTAAAGATGTATTGCAGAATTGTAAAGAAGGAAGAACATGGAACAAGTTTGTCGTTAATGATGGATTTGTGTTCGTGCTAACAAGCTATGCATTCCAGCTAGCTCCGTTCGTCTTTTGTTGTTGCAGGAGGCGCATGGAGGAGGACTAATGGGACATTTTGGCGTGAAGAAGACGGAGGACGACTTGCTACACATTTCTTTTGGCCAAAGATGAGACGGATGTTGAGCGTTTTATTGCTCGCTGCACTACATGTCAAAAAGCTAAGTCACGACTCAATCCTCATGGTTTATATATGCCTTTGCTGTACCTAGTGTTCCTTGGGAGGATATATCGATGGACTTTGTTTTAGGTTTACCTAGAACAAAGAAGGGAGGATAGCATATTTGTTGTCGTGGATAGATTCTCGAAAATGGCACACTTTATACCATGTCATAAAAGCGATGATCTTTGTCAATGTTGCTGATTTGTTCTTTCGTGAAATTATTCGCTTGCATGGTGTGCCAAATACTATTGTTTCAGATCGTGATACTAAATTTCTTAGCCACTTTTGGAGATGTTTATGGGCTAAGTTGGGGACTAAACTGCTTTTTAGTACTACTTGTCACCCCAAACCGATGGATAAACTGAAGTAGTCAATAGAACATTGTCTACTATGCTTAGGGCTGTTCTAAAGAAAAATAAGAAAATGTGGGAGGAATGCTTGCCTCATATTGAATTTGCTTATAATCGCTCATTGCATTCTACTACTAAGATGTGCCCTTTTGAAGTTGTGTATGGTTTCCTACCTCGTGCACCTATTGATTTGTTGCCTCTTCCATCTTCGGAGAAGGTTAATTTTGATGCTAAAGAACGTGCTGAATTGATTTTAAAATGCATGAGTTAACTAAGGAAAACATTGAGCGTATGAATGCTAAATATAAATTTGCTGGAGATAAGGGTAGAAAACATGTTGTGTTTGCACCGAGATCTTGTTTGGTTACATTTGCGTAAGGATAGATTTCTGATTTGCAAATCAAAGCTAATGCCACGTGCTGCTGGTCCCTTTAAGGTGTTGGAGAAAGTAAATGATAATGCATATAAACTTGAGCTGCCTGCAGATTTTGGGGTTAGTCCCACTTTTAACATTGCAGATTTGAAGCCATATTTGGGTGAGGAAGATGAGCTTCCGTCGAGGACGACTTCATTTCAAGAAGGGGAGGATGATGAGGACATCAATACCATTGTTACACCCACAGCCCCGCTGCTATACATCTTGGACCAATTACTAGAGCTCACAAGACGCCAACTAAATTACCGTGTACTTTCGTTTCTTGGTAATGATTCTAATGTTCATGAGAATATGATGCTGCTTAAATTGGATACATTTGTTTTGCTTACAAATGAAGGACCTAGCTTGGAGAAGGATGAACATTGGAGCAAGAACAAGCATGGAGATGATGGCATGCTAAGGGGACAAGAATGGAGTTACAAGTGATGATTTCAGGACTTTGAAGCCACCATAATGAGTGCATGAAGCCTTGGACGAAATATACAAGATGCCACTTCATAAATTTCGTCCAGAGGCTATTCTAGGTGCTGCATCACCTTATTATTGGGCCAGGCCCATGTAATTTCGAAATACATTAGTATAGGCTATTTTAGAGTCCGTATGTGTGGGGAAACAAGAGATAGGGTTAGTTTGGACCCCTCCACCAAGGGCCACGAAATTCTCCCCTCTTCCTCCATATATACAGCCCTTAGGGCACCGCTTAGACTTTGGGTTTTGTTTAGATCAAAAGTTCGCCATAGCTGCAACTTCGCAGATTTCGTTTGTGTTCAACGACTGCACAAAGCGCCACAGTAACCCCACCTTGATCAATAAAGCTTTCATCTTATATTCGCAATATCCAGATTGCAATCTCAGTTTCTTGCTTGTTCTTCGCTTGCTCGCAGGAAATAGACCCTCGTGGTCGTTGATCGTGCTCGCGTGGTCAATAACCTCTCGGAGTTGGTTTAGCGACATATAAGCGCGACGTCCTCGCACGCTCGTAGTCGGATCGTCAAAGTCGACTTCCACCCAAGCGAAATCCACCATCTCATCGAAAGACGGGACACCTTTGCCTCTATCAATATGGTGTACACTATCATGGGAATCATGCAAAGTATGAAATGCATCAATATCTCCTAATATGTATGAGGAAACTATGGGGGTCTCCTCATGAGCCTGAGTAGCAACATCACTTGGAGAATATTGAGAACATCCAAAACAATGCATATTTGGAGCAATGTGATCATGGCATGGCATAGTGGATGAATTGCGTAAATCATGTAAAGGAAGCATGGCAATATCATCACAAGAGAAGCGAAAGCCAATGACCATCATCTCGTCATCTATGCCATAGGTGCAAATGGGATTTATTTTAATGGGGCATGCATAGTTACTATGTTGAGATTGAAATGATGCAATATGAGAGATCTCACTCATAGCATATGACAAGTTCAATGGATTGTCAAACATGAAGTGACCAATAGAATTTTCACAAGATATCCTATGAAGCATAGCATCACAACTAGGTAACTCAACATGCTCATCATCATATTCATCATAAATGGATAAGTCAAGGCATGAAGAAGTTTCACTAGCATGAAGCATGGCAATAGGAGGGTCAACATCATGGGAGCAATCATTATCAAAAGAGTCCACTAGTGGGACAAGAGAAGCACCATCACCTATATTACCTTTGGAGCGTCGCTCATGTGTTGTAGGTGAGGTCTTGAAGATCGTCTCATTGTCATTTTCATCTTGATGGAACCATGTGGGTGGTGCATCATCGTCCATCATGGCCATCGTCGTCTCCATAGGAGGTATGGACTCATCAATGGTGGGCGTGTCATCATGTAGGAGACCTAGCACCATGGAAGAAAACACACTAGGAGTAGAGGTTAAGTCGTTAGAAACCATGGTGGCCTCACATGCCGTGTCAACTACCTCACTCACTAAGTGTAGTGGCTCACTCACTCCCTCAAAGATGCTCTCACTCATATAGTTGGTGGGGTCACTCAAGTGGCGCTCAACCTCACATAGGATGTGTGGCATGCTCTCATGTGTGGGGCTAGTGGTGGTCACACTCATCCTCTCAAAGGAAATGCTCTCAATGTCACATATGGTGGAGTCACTCATGTCTCTCGTGTGGTGGTGGCTCTCCTCACATGGCACTTGGGGCATCTCGACATATGTGGGTGTCGGAGGGATGTAGGTGCAAATGTCTCCATGCTCAACTCCGATCGTCGCCTTGGTTGAAGGGATAGTCCCATGCTCAACCTTCTTGTCACCATCTTGTGGTTGGAGGCCCATATGATGTGGCACCTCATAGCTCGTCTCCATGACCGAAGGGAGTTTCCCATGCTCGGCCATCTTCCTTGAGGGGCTTCCGAAGATGGAAGTGTCGCCCTCACTCGTAGTTGGTCACCTTGGACTTGATGAAGTCGATGTAGGCGTACTCGTGGGAAGTAGGCGAAGATGCCGTACATCCAAAGGCGAAGATGCCTTGATAGCACTTGGCGAAGATGCCAAAGTGGTTGGTGTAGCCGTAGCGCCGTCTTGGTGGTGGTCATCTCGCGGTCTTCTTTTGTGCTCTTGAAGCTTGGACTTGGCGTGAAGTAGGTCTTGTTGGGACTTGTGCATTTGCGCTTGTGGAGCATCTTCATGATGATGATGTCGTTGTCGTGCTTGAGCTCGTAGTAGATGTCGTTCGTCGTCGTCATGCACATGTTGCTTGGAGGTGACTTGGCCTTCATGGCGGTGATGATCATGAACGTGATGGTGATCGCCATGTAGATGTGGACGAGGACGATTTGCACTTGCATCTTTTTCGTGCTCCGAAGACTTGTGGCTTGACCGTCGTCGTCTTGAGGGTGATGAAGGGGAAGAAGACTTGATCAAGGCTCTAATCTCCTCCATCCTTGCATCTTGCTCCTCTTTATGTGCGGCAAGCTTCTTGTCGATGTAGTCCCTTTTCCTTGCTTCGGAGTGACGAATGTCGATGGAGATGTTCTCGATGCGCTCTCGCAATCTTGATTGTGCGCCTTGCATTTGTCGTTTTAGATCGAAGATAGACGCTTTGGAGATGTAGTTGTTCACGCCGTCGTTGTTGTTGTAGACTGGAGAGGGAATGCCTTGCCTATCCATCACAAGACTCGAGCAAATATGGGTGGGAGAAAGAGAAGAACGTATACCAATGTACCTTTGACCAAAGTTGAAGATGAATCAAGTTCACTCAAATGTGAACAATGAAATAGCACTATTGGTACCGATCCTTGTCGATTCTCACACCTACACAAGTAAGGCTTATAGTGGAGCTCGGTGAGGATAGTGGCACAAAAATTTAATGCAAAATGTTAGCAAGAGTCAATAATGTTGAAGGAGATTCACAAATTCGCAAGCGAAACAAGTAGACCAATAGCAATGAAAGGTACACAGAAACACACACACGGATAGATAAATGGGGTCGTGCAACCAAGGAATGAGCTCAAAATGTGGAATCCACGGAAAACGCTCGTGTTGCACAACTCAAGAGAGACGCTAGCACGATTCCTTAATAGGCGGATACGACACTTGTGCACAACCTATAAGATGCAAATGGATAAACTTTCTATCCCAAGTATGCTATGTATGTATGGCTCCCGGTGTTTCTCTCAAGCATGATATCATATGATGTAGATTTTGGTATGGCTCTTATTTGCGATGGGGGTATGATGCTATGGCACTTGCCCACGAGCTCTTTGCTCTCTCTTTTTCTTTGCTTAAAAGCTGATTCTCTCTCTTTTTTCTATGGCCACTTTTGCACAAGTGTACAAACCAAGATAGCAATTGTGAATATGCGGGAACATACTTGAGGCACAATGGATGATATTATACCAATATGATATGGTATGTATGCAATGGAAGGTATGGACCACTAATGTGCACAAGTAACGTTGCCGGCAATACTCAAATGGCTAGTCTCGATAGGTAAGTGACGCAAAATTGGCTAGGGGTTAACAATGCAATTGCAAGGGAAAATACAATGGTGTCGTCGAGGTTACCGTCCTTTGCGATGATGGGTGGCGGTGTTCTTGGTGTAGATACCAAGATGATGGAGACTCGTCCCTAAGTAGCCGAAACACCTTAGGAAACGGAAAAAAACCACAAACTCAAAATCTCAAATGACAAATGTCAAATGGTGGTAGCGGAAAGCGGTGGTGGTGTTGCACTATGCAATGCGGAAGTGGAATGATGGGCTATACACGATGTAAGAGTTGGAAGCACACGGTCCCTAAGTAGCCGAAACACCTTAGGAGACACAACTCACAACACAAACAAAATTGGTTAAGATTGGGATGGCGTAAGTGTATTGTGGGTAAGCCTATGCGGAAGGTATGGTGGTGGTTGATGAAGACGCAACCGTCCCTAAGTAGCCGAAACACCTTAGGAGACTCAAGTCACTAGTCAAACAACCTCAAATGCTATGGTGAACAAATTGGGTTAGGTTGCGGAAGTCGGTGGTGGCTATGCGGATGATATGGTGGAAGGCCTAGGCAAACTTGCCAAATTTCAGAAAATTTGATGGAGTCAAATGATGTTGGTGGTATTTTTGTGGGATGGGGGATGTCAAGAGCTTCAAAACGAGCTAAAGAACGTCAAAATCGGAATTCGGATGAATTAGTTATGGACAAAACAAGATTTCAGCTGTGTGGGCCAGATGTAACCGACATCCGGAGGAGGTCCAGCTCATCCGCTATGTCCGGATGATCCGGAGGACATCCGGATGATCCGGGTTCGTCAGCGCCGGTTCTGTTTTTCGGGTGCGCGATTTATCCGGACGTCCGGGGGGGGGGGGCGTTCAGCTGATCCGGGCTTGGTCCGGATGATCCGGGAGAAGGTCCGGATGGTCCGGGACGAATTTTTGGGCGGAAATGGATGATTTTCGGGGCAAAATTTGAGGGATTTCGTGGATGGAAGGTGGGGAAACTTGGGGGAAAGCTAGATCCACTTGAAACCAAGCAAATCCATGGATCAAAATCAACAAAACATCATCAAAACCAACAAATCACAAAAAAATTTGGGGCTATTTTTGGTGGGGATTTTTGGATTTTAGGATGAAAACAACAAAGTCAAGCTAGAAAACACGGGGTAGGGGCTCCAAAAACGTGATCAACGTGGCTCATGATACCATATGATGTAGGGTGGAACCCTAATTCGCCGATCTTTCACGTTTGGAGGGATCCCACGGAGGAAACACGAAGAACACGCGGAAGCACAAGGAAAACACGGGAAAAACGAGAGAGAATCACTCAACCAACAAGGAATCGATCACACAAGTGCTAGATCAACATACACATAAGAGATCCACAAGATACATAGTCAACTAGGGTAAGGATACAAAGGAACCGTTCATCTCCCGGAGGAGGCCTTGAATCCACGAGGGGATCTTCCCGTAAAGGGGTCTTGCATCCGAGAGGATCTTCTCCGAAGAGGCCGCGGTCTCTCACGGGGAGGAGATTTGATAGATGAGCGTAGCTCTATCTCTAACTTGAGCTAAATCAACGCTAAGTCTCAAAGTGAGGAGAGGGGGTCCTATATATAGAGTTTGGGGCGAAGGGTACATGGGCTCAGCCAAGTCGCAAGACACAAAGTGGGTCCGGATGATCCGGATGGTGTCCCGGATGATCCGGGTGTCGGGGGTCCGGATGATCCGGCTTCGTCGAGGGGCTTCTGTGGTCTTCGGCGCCGATGCCCGGATGATCCGGGGGAGGGTCCGGATGATCCGGCTGGGCCCGGATGATCCGGACGCCGGTCCGGATGTCCGGCCTGTCTCCAACAGCCGCTCCGCCTTCCTCTTCTCCTTTCTTCCGTCTTCGCTTCCATGCTTGGCCTTGGTCCTTGGATTCTCCTTGGTCATCTTGGTTGTACCTGAGTGTATACAAGGTCCACGCATGAGGTAGTAGCCATGTCTCATATGCGGAAAGTGACGGTTCGAAGAGGAGTGAATTCACCTTGTGTCCGATGGCGTCTAGTCGAGGTCTCATCTTATGTATCCTTGGGGCTTGTAGAGTAGTCGGAGTGTACATGGGGATGAACGTGGGATGCTCCGCATCAGGAGGGGCCGGCCCCCTCCCCAATTCGGATTGGGCTTGGGTGGGGCGCGCCCCCCTCCTTTGTTCCTTCTCCTTCCTCCCACTTGGGCCCAATAAGGCCCATATACTTACCGGGGTTCGGTAACCTCCTGAGTCTCAGATATTCCCAAACTCTCCGGAACCTTTCCGATGTCCAAATATATCCGTCCAATATATCAATCTTTATGTCTCGACCATTTCGAGACTCCTCGTCATGTCCATGATCACATCCGGGACTCCGAAAAACCTTCGGTACATCAAAATACATAAACTCATAATATAACTGTCATCGAAACCTTAAGCGTGCGGACCCTACGGTTCGAGAACAATGTAGACATGACCGAGACACGTCTCTAGTCAATAACCAATAGCGGGACCTGGATGTCCATATTGGTTCCTCCATATTCTATGAAGATCTTTATCGGTCAAACCGCATAACAACATACTTTGTTCCCTTTGTCATCGGTATGTTACTTGCCCGAGATTTGATCATCGGTATCCAATACCTAGTTCAATCTCGTTACCGGCAAGTCTCTTTACTCATTCTGTAATACGTCATCTCATAACTAACTCATTAGTTACATGCTTGCAAGGCTTAAGTGATGAGTATTACCGAGAGGGCCCAGAGATACCTCTCTGACAATCAGAGTGACAAATCCTAATCTCGAATTATGCCAACTCAACATGAACCTTCGGAAACACCTGTAGGGCACCTTTATAATCACCCAGTTACGTTGTGACGTTTGGTAGCACACAAAGTGTTCTTCCGGTACACGGGAGTTGCACAATCTCATAGTTGCAGGAACTTTGTATAAGTCATGAAGAAAGCAATAGCAGTATACTAAACGATCAAGTGCTAGGCTAATGAGAATGGGTCATGTCAATCACATCATTCTTCTAATGATGTGATCCCACTAATCAAATGACAACACATGTCTATGGTCAGGAAACATGACCATCTTTGATTAATGAGCTAGTCAAGTAGAGGCATACTAGTGACCATAGTTTTGTCTATGTATTCACACATGTATTATGTTTCCGATTAATACAATTCTAGCATGAATAATAAACATTTATCATGATATGAGGAAATAAATAATAACTTTATTATTGCCTCTAGGGCATATTTCCTTCAGTCTCCCACTTGCACTAGAGTCAATAATCTAGATTACATAGTAATGATTCTAACACCCATGGAGTGTTGGTGCTGATCATGTTTTGCTCGTGAGAGAGGCTTAGTCAACGGGTCTGCAACATTCAAATCCGTATGTATCTTGCAAATCTCTATGTCTCCCACTTGGACTTGGTCCCGAATGGAATTGAAGCGTCTCTTGATGTGCTTGGTCCTCTTGTGAAATCTGGATTCCTTTGCCAAGGCAATTGCACCAGTATTGTCACAAAAGATCTTCATTGGTCCCGATGCACTAGGTATGACACCTAGATCGAAATGTACTCCTTCATCCGACTCCTTCATTTGTTGCTTGAAGCAGCTATGTACTCCGCTTCACATGTATATCCCGCCACGACGCTTTGTTTAGAACTGCACCAACTTACAGCTCCACCATTTAATAAAAACACGTATCCGGTTTGCGATTTTGAATCGTCCGGATCAGTGTCAAAGCTTGCATCGACGTAACCATTTACGACTAGCTCTTTGTCACCTCCATATACGAGAAACATATCCTTAGTCCTTTTCAGGTATTTCAGGATGTTCTTGACCGCTGTCTAGTGATCCACTCCTGGATTACTTTGGTACCTCCCTGCTAAGCTTATTGCTAAGCATACGTCAGGTCTGGTACACAGCATTGCATACATGATAGAGCCTATGGCTGAAGCATAGGGAACACTTTTCATTTTCTCTCTATCTTACGTTGTGGTCGGGCATTGAGTTCGACTCAACTTCACACCTTGTAGCACAGTGCAAGAAACCTTTCTTTGCTCGATCCATATTGAACTTTTTCAATATTTTGTCAAGGTATGTGCTTTGTGAAAGTCCTATTAAGCGTCTCGATCTATCTCTATAGATCTTGATGCCTAATATGTAAGCAGCTTCACCGAGGTCTTTCATTGAAAAACTTTAATTCAAGTATCCCTTTATGCTATCCAGAAATTCTATATCATTTCCAATTAATAATATGTCATCAACATATAAAACTAGAAATGCTACTGAGCTCCCACTCACTTTCTTGTAAATACTGAGCTTCTCCAAAAGTGCATACAAAACCATATGCTTTGATCACACTATCAAAACGCTTATTCCAACTCCGAGATGCTTGCACCAGTCCATAAATGGAACGTTGGAGCTTTCACACTTTGTCAAGACCTTTTAGATCAACAAAACCTTCCGCTGCATCATATACAACTCTTCTTCTAGAAATCCATTCAAGAATGCGTCTTGACATCCATTTGCCAAATTTCATAATCATGAAATGCAGCAATAGCCAACATGATTCGGACAGACTTAAGCATCGCCACGGGTGAGAAAGTCTCATCGTAGTCAACCCCTTGAACTTGTCGAAAACCTTTCGCAACAAGTCGAGCTTTATACGATAATATTACCATCGCGCGGTCTTCTTCTTAAAGATCCGTTTATTCTCAATGGCTTGCCGATCATCGGCAAGTCAACCAAAGTCCATACTTTGTTATCATACATGGATCCTATCTCGATTTCATGGCCTCCAGCCATTTTGCGGAATCTGGGCTCATCATCGCTTCCTCATAGTTCGAGGTTCATCATGGTCAAGTAACATGACTTCCGAATAGGATTACCGTACCACTCACTCGTGCGGATCTTACTCTCGTGGACCCACGAGGTTCAAGAGAAACTTGATCTCAAGTTTCATGATCAATATCATTAGCTTCCTCACTAATTGGTGTGGTTGTCACGGAACCGGTTCTCGTGATGAACTACCTTCCAATAAGGGAGTAGATACTGATTATCTCATCAAGTTCTACTTTCCTCGCACTCACTTCTTTCGAGAGAAACTCCTTCTCTAGAAAGGATCCATTCTTAGCAACGAATGTTTTGCCTTCGGATCTGTGATAGAAGGTGTACCCAACAGTTTCTTTTGGGTATCCTATGAAGACACATTTCTCGATTTGGGTTCGAGCTTATCTGGTTGAAGTTTCTTCACATAAGCATCGCAGCCCCAAACTTTAAGAAACGACAACTTTGGTTTCTTGCCAAACCACAGCTCATAAGGCGTCGCCTCAACGGATTTTGATGGTGCCCTATTTAACGTGAATGCGGCCGTCTCTAAAGCATAACCCCAAAATGATAGCGGTAAATCGGTAAGAGACATCATAGATCGCACCATATCAAGTAAAGTACGATTACGACGTTCGGACACACCATTTCATTGTGGTGTTCCAGGTGGCGTGAGTTGCGAAACTATTCCGCATTGTTTCAAATGTAAACCAAACTCGTAACTCAAATATTCTCCTCCATGATCAGATCGCAGAATTTTTATTTTCTTGTTACGATGATTTTCAACTTCACTCTGAAATTCTTTGAACTTTTCAAATGTTTCAGACTTGTGTTTCATTAAGTAGATATACCCATATCTGCTTAAATCATCTGTGAAGGTGAGAAAATAACGATATCCGCCACGAGCTTCAACATTCATCGGGCCACATACATATGTATGTATGATTTCCAACAAATCTGTTGCTCTCTCCATAGTTCCGGAGAACGGTGTTTTAGTCATCTTGCCCATGAGGCACGGTTTGCATGTACCAAGTGATTCATAATCAAGTGATTCCAGAAGTCCATCGGTATGGAGTTTCTTCATGCGTTTTACACCGATATGACCTAAACGGCAGTGCCACAAATAAGTTGCACTATCATTATCAACTCTGCATCTTTTGGTTTCAACATTATGAATATGTGTATCACTACTATCGACATTCAATAAAAATAGACCACTCTTCAAGGGTGCATGACCATAAAAGATATTACTCATATAAATAGAACAACCATTATTCTATGATTTAAATGAATAACCGTCTCGCATCAAACAAGATCCAGATATAATGTTCATGCTCAACGTAGGCACCAAATAACAATTATTTAGGTCTAAAACTAATCCCGATGGTAGATGTAGAGGTAGCGTGCCGACGGCGATCACATCGACTTTGGAACCGTTTCCCACGCGCATCGTCACCTCGCCCTTGGCGATGCTCGCTTATTCCGTAGTCCTGCTTTGAGTTGCAAATATTAGCAATGTAACCAAGATCAAATACCAGTGCTACTACGAGCTCTAGTTAGGTACACATCAATAACATGTATATCACATATACCTTTGTTCACTTTGCCATCCTTCTTATCCGCCAAATACTTGGGGCAGTTCCGCTTCAAAGGACGACCGCTTGCGAGAGAAGCACTCGGCCAGTGCTTAGGTCCAGACTTGGGTTTCTTCTCTTAAGCAGCAACTTGCTTGCCGTTCTTTTTGAAGTTCCCTTTTCTTCCCTTTGCCCTTCTTCTTGAAACTAGTGGTCTTGTTGACCATCAACACTTGATGCTCCTTCTTGATTTCTACCTCCGCTGCTTTCAAAGATCGCGAAGAGCTCGAATAGTCTTGTTCATCCCTTGCATATTATAGTTCATCACAAATCTCTTGTAGCTTGGTGGCGTTGATTGAAGAATTTCATCAATGACACCATCATCGAAGATTAACTCCCGGTTGAATCAAGTGATTGTTATACCCGGACATTACGAGTATATGTTCACCGATGTAACTATTCTCCTCCATCTTGCAGCTGTAGAACTTATTGGAGACTTCATATCTCTCAATCCGGGCATTTGCTTGAAATATTAACTTCAACTCTGGAACATCTCATATGCTCCATGACGCTCAAAACGTCGTTGAAGACCCGGTTCTAAGCCGTAAAGCATGGCACATTGAACTATAGAGTAGTCATCGCTTTGCTCGCCAGACGTTCTTAACGTCGTCGGTTGCATCATCAAGAAGCAGTTCGGCACCCAGCGGTGCTTCGGGACGTAACTCTTACGTGCAGCAATGAGGATAATCCTCGAGTTACGGACCCAAATCCGTGTAATTGCTACCATCATCTTTCAACTTTGCTTTCTCAAGGAACACATTAAAATTCAACGGAACAACAAAGACGAGCCATCTATCTACAAACAAACATAGACAAGCAATGATACTATCAGGTACTAAGTTCATGATAAATTTAAGTTCAATTAATCATATTACTTAAGAACTCCCACTTAGACAGACATCTCTCTAGTCATCTAAGTGATCACGTGATCCAAATCAACTAAACCATAACCGATCATCATGTGAGATGGAGTAGTTTTCAATGGTGAACATTATTATGTTGATCATATCTACTATATGATTCACGCTCGACCTTTCGGTCTCCGTGTTCCGAGGCCATATCTGCATATGCTAGGTTCGTAAAGTTTAACCTGAGTATTCTGCGTGTGCAAAACTGGCTTGCACCCGTTGTAGATGGACGAGAGCTTATCACACCGATCATCACGTGGTGTCTCGCACGATTTAACTTTGGCAACGGTGCATACTCGTGGAGAACACTTCTTGATAATTTTAGTGAGAGATCATCTTAAAATGCTACCGTCAATCAAAGCAAGATAAGATGCATAAAGGATAAACATCACATGCAATCAATATAAGTGATATGATATGGCCATCATCATCTTGTGCTTGTGATCTCCATCTCTGAAGCACCGTCGTGATCACCATCATCACCGACGCGACACCTTGATCTCCATCATAGCATCGTTGTCGTTTACGCCATCTATTGCTTCTACGACTATCGCTACCGCTTAGTGATAAAGTAAAGCAATTACAGTATGCGTTGCATTTCATACAATAAAGCGACAACCATATGGCTCCTCGCCATTGCCGATAACTTCGGTTACAAAACATGATCATCTCATACAATAAAATATAGCATCACGTCTTGGCCATATCACATCACAACATGCCCTGCAAAAACAAGTTAGAAGTCCTCTACTTTGTTGTTGCAAATTTTACGTGGCTGCTACGGGCTTAGCAAGAACCGTTCTGACCTACGCATCAAAACCACAACGATAGTTTCTCAAATAGACTCCGTTTTAACCTTCACAAGGACCGGCGTAGCCACACTCAGTTCAACTAAAGTTGGAGAAACAGACACCGCTAGTCACCGTGTGCAAAGCACGGCGGTAAAACCAGTCTTGCGTAAGCGTCACGCGTAATGCCGGTCCGGGCCGCTTCATCCAACAATACCGCTGAACCAAAGTATGACATCTTTGGTAGGCAGATGACTTATATCGTCCACAACTCACTTGTGTTCTACTCATGGATATAACATCAACGATAAAACCTAGGCTCGGATGCCACTGTTGGGGAACGTAGTAATTTCAAAAAAATTCCTACGCACACGCAAGATCATGGTGATGATATAGCAACGAGGGGAGAGTGTTGTCTACGTAGCCTCGTGAGACCGAAGCGAAGCGTTGACGCAACGTAGAGGAAGTAGTCGACGTCCCTCCGGTCCGACCGATCCAAGCACCGTTACTCGGCACCTCCGAGTTCTTGACACGCCAGACAGCTCGATGACGATCCTCGATCTCCAATCCAAGAGAGGCGCCGAGGGGAGTTCCACAAGACGACGGCGTGGTGACGATCTTGATGTTCTCTGTCGCGCGCAGGCTTCGCCTAAGCACCGCTACAATATGACCGAGGTGTAATATCGTGGAGGGGGCACCGCACACGGCTAAGGAACGATCAATGATCAACTTGTGTGTCCTAGGGTGCCCCTACCCCGTATATAAAGGAGGGAGGGAGGAGGTGGCGGCCCAATGGGGCGCGCCATAGGGAGGAGGAAACCTACTCCAAGTAGGTTTCCCTCTTTCCTAATACATGTTGGAGGGAAGGAAGGAGTACTAGTAGTAGGAAGGAAGAGGGGAAGGAGAAAGGAAGGGGGGCCCCCCTCCCCAGTCGGATTGGGCTTGGGCGCGCCCCCTTTGCTCCTTCTCCTTCCTCCCACTTGGGCCCAATAAGGCCCATATACTTACCGGGGTTCGGTAACCTCCCGAACTCCAGATATTCCCAAACTCTCCCGGAAGCTTTCCGTTGTCCAAATATATCCGTCCAATATATCAATCTTTATGTCTCGACCATTTCGAGACTCCTCGTCATGTCCATGATCACATCCGGACTCGTACAACCTTCGTACATCAAAATACATAAACTCATAATATAAGCATCGCCATCGAAACCTTAAGCGTGCGGACCCTACGGTTCGAGAACAATGTAGACATGACCGAGACACGTCTCTAGTCAATAACCAATAGCGGGACCTGGATGTCCATATTGGTTCCTACATATTCTACGAAGATCTTTATCGGTCAAACCGCATAACAACATATTTTGTTCCCTTTGTCATCGGTATGTTACTTGCCCGAGATTTGATCGTCGGTATCCAATACCTAGTTCAATCTCGTTACCGTCAAGTCTCTTTACTCGTTCTGTAATACGTCATCTCATAACTAACTCATTAGTTACATGCTTGCAATGCTTAAGTGATGAGTATTACCGAGAGGGCCCAGAGATACCTCTCTGACAATCAGAGTGACAAATCCTAATCTCGAATTATGCCAACTCAACATGAACCTTCGGAAACACCTGTAGGGCACCTTTATAATCACCCATATACGTTGTGACGTTTGGTAGCACACAAAGTGTTCTTCCGGTACACGGGAGTTGCACAATCTCATAGTTGCAGGAACTTTGTATAAGTCATGAAGAAAGCAATAGCAGTATACTAAACGATCAAGTGCTAGGCTAACAGAGTGGGTCATGTCAATCACATCATTCTTCTAATGATGTGATCCCACTAATCAAATGACAACACATGTCTATGGTAAGGAAACATGACCATCTTTGATTAATGAGCTAGTCAAGTAGAGGCATACTAGTGACCATAGTTTTGTCTATGTATTCACACATGTATTATGTTTCCGGTTAATACAATTCTAGCATGAATAATAAACATTTATCATGATATGAGGAAATAAATAATAACTTTATTATTGCCTCTAGGGCATATTTCCTTCAGTACAAATGTCCCATACACCTGCAATTAGACAAAACACAAAAGTATGTGAAGTATTTTTGTTCTGGATAACATAAATATATTATTGAATAGTTTGCACTAGAAATCACCTGACAAATATGCATGTACGCAATATTTTTGGTCTTATCCAATGTAGTCATGTCCTCATCATCCTCCCCTTCTTGAAAACAAAGCCGTCCTCGGCGTTGCTTAATCTGAAATATGGCTAACAAAAGAGACAAGGTGTACATGTTGTATATGTATACGTCATCCATTTTTACTTCCCTTGATTTTTGCATATATGACACATGAATAGATGAGTAACTTGCATAGTTCATAAAATCTAAAGCCAACAAATTAGCACAAGAACTAGAAGGTATGAAAATATTGCAACTCAGTTTGCACATATAAGTGAAGCTCTTATTTATTTCAAAAGATTGACAATGTTCGTCATTAAACCATCCCAACATTAGTGAATAAACCTTATTTGAATCAAATTTACATGCTACAACATGCTTAGATAAGCAAACATGCAATGAGTCATTCGACACAGAATCATCACCAAGATTAGAGGTCATATTAAAATGATTAAACATTGATTCTTTTGCATCAACAGTTAATTCAATGGGTGCTCTCAAAATTGTTGGTATTTCAGTTGTTTGATCACATGGCAAAGTCAAATTATCAATATAATACTCTAAAATCGGTGGTGTGATCAAAGTAGTGGGTAGCTCAACACATGATGTATTCAAGTTAACTAGGCATGCATCATTCTCATGTAAAAGTGGAAAATATGTACCTTTGTCATTGCCTCTTATAGTCAACTCAGATGATGCAGGCACTCTCGATGGTGACGTGTCACATGGTGGAGATGATGTAGTCCTCGCAACAACGGATGTGGTTGTCATAGTACGCCTAGTAGTTGAATAAACATCTGTATCAACATTTGGAATGTGCACCGTGCGCTTGTTCTCCTTGCAAGCAAGACGAAACAAATGGTCCATAGGATAACACTCTTCATGAATTAGTATCTCCTGAAAAATATGGTTTAATCCTCCCCAAAATCTATCCATAAAATCTTCTTCACTTTCTTCTAAAAATGAGTGCAACAAGGTAGTTTGTAAATCATCATAATATTTTGTTACGGTGTCACTACCTTGTTTTAAATGTTCCAGTTTTTTAATCATGCCACGAGTATAATAAACATCGACAAATCTATCTCTCATGACATGTTTTAAATCATCCCAAGTATTAGGTACATAATCAGGGTGTAACTGACAATATTCACTCCACCAAACTAGAGCATAACCAGTGAAAGAACCAACCGCAACCGTAACTCTTTTATGTTCATCAAAATTATGGGAAGCAAATATATTATTTATGTCTAACTCCCATTCAATATATAAAGCAGGTCTAAAACGGCCATTAAATGGTGGTATAGAAACATGAACCTGATCATGTGATGTAGGGTGGAACCCTAATTCGTCAATCTTTCACGTTTGGAGGGGATCCTACGGAGGGAACACGAAGAACACGCGGAAGCACAAGGGGAAACACGGGGAAAACGAGAGGGAATCACTCAACCAACAAGGAATCGATCACATAAGTGCTAGATCATCACACACATAAGAGATACACAAGATACAAAGTCAACAAAGGACGATAGAAAAGGTAACCGGGTTCTTCTCCGTGAGGAGGTCTTGATGGTCTTCCCTTGAAGGGGTCTTGAATCCGCTTGGGGGATCTTCTCCGAAGAGGTCCTGAGCTCCGAGGAGAAGTAACCAAGTGGATGAGCAAAGCTCTCACACAAAATATGAGCTAATCCTTTGCTAACCCTAGAAAGAGGAAGGGATGGAGTATATATAGTCTACGGGCGAAGGGTACATGGGCTTCGCCCTTCACGTTTCACGCTGCAGTGAAGCCGGATGTCCAAGGCGTCGGGCGGATGTCAGGGCTTCATGTGAGGCCGGATGTCGGGTGGCGGTGCGACCTTCAGTAGTCTCAGTGCGGGCGCCGGATTTTGGGCAGAGGGCGGATTTCGGGCTTCGTGGAAGGCCGGATGTCTGGGGCTGGGGCGGATGTCCGGCCTGTAGCCTTCTTGGCTGAGCTGCGGTTGTGTGTTGGCTTCTCCGGGGCGGATGTCCGGGGCTGGGCGGATGTCCGGGCTGGAAGGTGAACTTGTCCGCTTCAGCTGGTTCTCTTCATCCGTGGAGTGGGTTGCTTGTCCATCTTCTCGTGCACCCTCGGGAGGTTCTTCTTGACACCTAATCATGCATAGTGTATCTGATTTAGGTAGTAGCCATGTCTCGAGAGGGTCATATGAAATATCATTTAGGAGAGAAGTCACCTCGGTTTCAAGAGCTCTTGCACGTGCTCGAGTCATAGGTCCTTGTGGGGTTGGATGTGTTGATGTAGAGTCCATGGGGATGATGGAAGGATGCTCCGCATCATATCCCCTCCCTTCGAAAGGATCCGACCTCGGATCAAGATCTTCATCACCATGGAAAGGCGAGAGGTCTTTGACGTTGAAGGTGTCGCTCACGTTGTACTTGTCGCTTGGTAGGTCGAGCTTGTAGGCGTTGTTGTTGTAGCGTGCTAACACCTTGAAAGGTCCATCGGCTCGAGGTAGAAGTTTGGACTTGCGTTCGTTGGGGAAGCGTTCCTTGCGTAGGTGTAGCCACACGAGATCGCCTATGTTGAAGATCATGGGTTGCTTGTTGATGTTGAGCTTGGTCGCTAGTCATTGTACTTGGCGCTCGATGGTGTGTTGATGCGGAGCATCTACGGACATCACCATGTTAAGAGTCCACTTGGCAAGTGACACGTGCGACATCTACTTCACATACACAAAGGTGAATCATCTCCTTTACACGTGCTCACTTGACACTCTCGAGGATGGTATACTACTTGACACTTCTCCCGTGTGCATGCATAGGTATTGTCGGAACATCACGGATGTCGAGGAGGAGTGCAAGCGCAAGTGTACGTCTACACCATCCGCGAGGGAAGCATGGAAGAGAAGACGAAAGAAAGGAGAAGAAGACGGAGCAGCGGCTGAAGATAGCCCGAATATCCGGACCGCCGTCCGGATCATCCGGACCCAGCCGGATCATCCGGGTCCCCCTCCGGATCATCCGGGTATCCGCACCGAAGACAACAGAAGCTGCCCGACGAAGCCGGATCATCCGGACGGTCACCCGGATCATCCGGACCCCGACACCCGGATCATCCGGGCCACCATCCGGATCATCCGGACCCCGCCTGCGTGCGTGACTTGGGCCGCAGCCCGTGTACCCCTTCGCCCCTCACTTACCCCTTCGCCCCTTGGGCTATAAATAGACCTCCTCCACCTCCTTTCTAGGGTTAGCAAATATGATAGCTCATTCTTAGGTGAGCTTTGCTCCTACCTATCTCTACTCTTGAGTGAGAGAGACCACTACTCCATTGGAGGCCAAGACCTCCATCTAGGAGAAGATCCCGCGGGATATCATCAAGACCCCCTTGTGGGAAGATCCATCTAGGATATCATCAAGACCTCCTCTTGGAGATGAACCTTACCTTGTATCTTTCCCTTTGTTGTTCATGTACCTTGTGATCTTGTGTGTTTGATTGTCTAGTGGATGTGTGATTTGGACTTGTTCTTGAGTGTCTCCCCTTGTGCTTTCTCCCCGTTCTTCCCCGTGTTCATCGTGTTCTTCGAGGGATCCCACTCCAAACGTGAAAGATCGTCGCTATAGGGTTCCACCCTACATCATATGGTATCACGAGCCACGTTGATCACATTTTTGGAGCCCCTACCCCGTGATTTCTAGCTTGATTTTGTTGTTTTCGTCCTAAATTCGAAAATCCCCACCAAAAATAGCCCCAAATTTTTTTGTGATTTGTTGGTTTGATGATGTTTTGTTGATTTTGATCCATGGATTTGCTTGGTTTCAAGTGGATCTAGCTATCTCCCCAAGTTTCCCCACCTTCCATCCACGAAATCCCTCAAATTTTGCCCCGAAAATCATCCATTTCCGCCCAAAAATTCGTCCCCGAGAGCAAATCCCGAGCGGGTTGACTTGGCCGGATCATCCGGACCTTCTCCCGGATCATCCGGACCAAGCTCGGATCATCCGGACCAAGCCCGGATCAGCTGGACTTCCCCCCGAACGTCCGGATAAATCGCGCACCCGAAAAACAGAACCAGCGCTGACGAACCCGGATCATCCGGATTTCCTCCCGGATCATCCGAACCGATCCCGGATCATCCGGACCTCCTCCCGGATCATCCGGTTTACCCTGAAACTGACTTCGGCTGATTTTTGTTTTGTCCATAACTAATTCATCCGAACTCCGATTTTGACGTTCTTTAGCTCGTTTTGAAGCTATTGACACCCCCCTTCCCACAAAAATACCACCAAAACCATTTGACACCATCAACTTTTCGGAATTTTGGCATCTTTGCCTAGGGCTTCCACCACATCATCCGCATAGCCACCACCGACTTCCGCAACCTAACCCATTTCGTTCCCCATAGCATTTGAGGTTGTTTGAGTAGTGACTTGAGTCTCCTAAGGTGTTTCGGCTACTTAGGGACGGTTGCTTCTTCATCAACCACCACCACCACCACTTCCACATAACCTTCCCACCATACACTTCCGACAACCCAACTTAACCCCATTGTTGTTTGAGCTTTTTCGAGTTGTGGCTTGTGTCTCCTAAGGTGTTTCGGCTAATTAGGGACGGCAACTTCAACTCCGACTCGTGTATAGCCCATCATTCCATCCGCATTGCCTAGTGCAACACCTCCACCGCTTTCCGCTACCACCATTTTGACATTTGTCATTTGAGATTTTGAGTTTGCGGTTTTTCCGTTTCCTAAGGTGTTTCGGCTACTTAGGGACGAGTCCCCATCATCTTGGTATCTACACCAAGAACACCGCCACTCATCATCGCAAAGGACGGTAACATCGACGACACCTTTGTATATACCCTTGCAATTGCATTGTTAACCCCTAGCCCATTTTGCGTCACTTACCTATCGAGACTAGCCATTTGAGTATTGCCGGCAACGTTACTTGTGCACATTAGTGATCCACCATTCCATTGCATACATACCATATCATATTGGTATCAAATCATACATGGTGTCACAATATCGTTCCCGCATATACACAATAGCTATCTTGGTTTGTACATTGTGCATAAGTGGCCATAGAAAAAAAAGCTTTTAAGCAAAAAGAGAGCAAAGAGCTCGTGAGCAAGTGCCATAGCATCATATCCCATTGCACATAAGATTGTCAAATCTACGTCATATGATATCATGCTTGAAAGAAACACCGGGAACCATACATACATAGCATACTTGGGATAGAAGAATATCCATTTTGCATCTTATAGGTTGTGCACAAGTGTCGTATCCGCCTATTGAGCAATCGTGCTAGCGTCTCTCTTGAGTTGTGCAACACGAGTGTTTTCCGTGGATTCCACATTTTGTGCTCATTCCTTGGTTGCACGACCCCATTTATCTATCCGTGTGTGTTTCCGTACCTTTCATTGCTATTGGTGTACTTGTTTCACTTGCGAATTTGTGAATCTTTTTCAACATTATTGACTCTTGCTAACATTTTGCATCAAATTTTGTGCCACTATCCTCACCGAGCTCTACCATAAGCCTTTACTTGTAGGTGTGAGTGAACAAGTCCGTACCAATTCCACTATTCTCTCATCTCACATTGAGTGACACGGATACATCCTCAACTTTGGGAAAAGGTAACTTGGTATTGTTTATCTCATTTCCTACTCACCCCTACTCGAGTCTTGTGATGGATAGGCAAGGCATTTCACTTTCGGTCTACAACAACAACGACGAGTTCGATGCCATGAACAACAACTACGACGCCAAGATGGACAAGCACATGGAGGAGATAAATGCCCTCATCAAGTCCTACAAGCGATCTTCCTCATCTTCGAGAAGACGCTCAAGAGCACATGCTTCCGAGCTACCATCTCCGGCAAGATCACATCGGCATCGACACCATCACCAAGAAGAACGTGAAGGTCAAGAGCTCAACACCAACAACCGCTCAGCGACTTCACCATCTCCCTTGGCATCTTCGCCAAGCAACTTCAAGGCATCTTCGCCTACGGACATATGGCATCTTCGCCAACAAGCACCTCAAGACTACACTCAAGAGCCCAAGCTCAAGTCCGCGACTTCCACGAGCTACTACGACCTCGACACCGACCACAAGATTCCTTTCTATGGGACTCAAGAACCTGAGGAGTACCTCGAGTGGGAGCGTTTGATGGACGACTACCTCAAGCTACATCAAGTTCGTCCCGAAGATCAAGTGAAGTGCGCCACAAGAAACTTCCATGACTACGCCTCGTCATGGTGGCTTCACACACCTTCGGAGAGCTACGAGATGAGTTGGCCCAAGACGAAGAGAGCTTTACGGCGAGAGTTTGTGCCTCCAACCTACACGGAACAACTTCGACGCCAATTGGAGAACACCACCCAAGGATCCAAATCCATCGACAAGTACTTCAAGGAGATGATGATTGCCTTGCGACGAGCCGGCGTGGACGACCCCATTTCGATGAAGTTCCACTTCATGATGGGATTGCATAACGACATCTCCAAGACCATCGTCCTCGAGAACTACAAGTCCATCGACGACTACTACATTGGTGCTCTCAAGGCAGAACAAGAACTTATGAAGGCCAAGGCTTCTCCACCCCAAGCAAACTTCGCGGCGACCAAGCTCTACGACAAGCATGAGGCTAGTACCACCAAGATGTCCAAGCCCGACAAGCTCCAAGACGATACTCCCAAGTGTGACTTCACCGCCATCCCTCTTTGTGGCATTGATGATGCCGAGTCTACTTCGACTCTTTTTCAAGAAGGTGCGGCGCGCGCGACAAGGTGGCGAGCAAGGATGATGCTTCCATCTTAGGAGGCGAGAGTGATGATGTGCCATCTTCGGCCTTCATCCACGACAACCACGACGAGATGGTTGAGCATGGGACTTTCCCTTCGACCACGGCGACGTATGATGACTTGAGTGACTTGTTCCACCATATTGAGAGTGAGAGTGACTTCATCACTAGCCCCATATATGATGAGTTTCCACAATTCCCATGTGAGGAGAGCCACAACCTCCACCACTTGAGTGAGATGAGTGACTCCACCATATGTGAGATTGAGTGCACCTACTTTGAGGGAGTGAGTGAACCACCACATAGAGAGAGTGAGATAGTTGATAGGTCTCGTGAGGCCATTTGCATTTCTAACAACTTGACCTCTACCTCTATTGTGTCTTCTCATTTGGTGCTAGGTCCCATTTATGATGACGCGCCGATCCTCGACGACTTCGTCCTCCCTTTGGACAAGACGATGGCCATGGTGGAATATGATGCACCGCCCACATGGTTCCATCAAGATGATGATGATGACCACCACTTGGTCTTTCCCACCTCACCTACGCCACTTGAGTGGAATGAGAAAGGTAACATAGGTGAAGGTGATGCTCTAGTCCCACTGGTGGACATTCGTGACATTGATTGCATGCATGATGTTGATCCACCTATTGCCATGCTTCACGCTAGTATGATTTCCCCATGCGATGATTTGCCCATTTATGATGAGTATGATGATTCTATTGTGGAGTCTATTAGTTGTGATGCCATGTTACATAGGATTTCTTGTGACAATTCTTTAGGTCACATCATGTTTGATAATCCGCTTGACTTGTCATATGCTATGCATGAGATCAAGCATATGTCTTATTTGCAATCTCTTCATAGTGACTACGCATATGCCATTAAAATAAACCCAATTTGCACATATGGCATAGATGACAAGCCCATGGTTATTGGCATTTGTTTCTCTTGTGATGATATTGATATGCTCCTTTGCATCATTTATCTCATATGCCATGCCATGACCACCTAGCCGGATATGCATTGTTTTGGATGTTGTCCATTTTCTCCATATGATGTTTCCGATATTGCTCATGAGGAGACCCCATAGTTTCCTCATACATGTTAGGAGAATTTGATCCATCCCATTCATTGCATGATCCCAATACTTGTGTGCACCATATGCTCCACATGAACAAACATGCTTTTGATGTGCCATATACTTGTTTGCTCAATTTGTGTCCCCATCGTGTCATACATAACAACTATTCTTTCATGATGGATGACATGTTCATATACCATGCCTCAAATTTCTTGAGCATTGCTTATCTTGTGCTAACTCACACATGCACATACACATCATGATGGATGATGTGTACATTTACCACGCGCACAATTTCTTTGGTTCGTGTCTCTTTTGTGTAGGTACCCATGAATACTTGTCAACCTCGCAATCCCACGAGTTGACAAAACGAGCTCTTGAGAGCAATGATGATTTGGGATCCCGTGGACTGTCCTTACCACCGTCCCCTTCGCGCAAGGACTACGCGCAACTCCTCTACTTGGCTCTCACACGGCTATGGGCCATTTACCACTTCTCACATTATGCTCATTTTATCGTGTTCACTTTGCATGCTATGCTTGCTTCTATGCCTTTGCCATGCAATTGTGACCCTTGTTTGCATCTACCCATGATTCTCCATTATGATATCCCTATGTGTATTTCCATGCTTGGTGGAGATCCTTGTTGCTTTTGCCATGTTTATCATGTGCCCCATTCTATTGATGCTTGTTGTGTTGGGAGAGTCATGATAACCCATTGCTATTCACATATGGCCTCTCGCCAATACATTCATGATATTGTACTCATATCTTGCTTTCATGCTAGTGCTATGACATGTGAATTATTCATGCCCACTATTTGCACCAATGACATGCTTGCCATGATTCCTCCTAGTATGTTGCATCTTCGCACTACTAGCATACTTGCCTGGATAGCTATGAATGCTCGATATATTGCATCACCCATGTTCCACTACTTGCTTTCTTGGGTTGATGACATATATGCTCATGCCTCACACATGTCGAACAATTGCTCTTTCCTTTGTGTTGAGTGCCACGATATCTTCACTACACCCTATGCACATTATGCTTGGATTGTCTTGCACTTGCCCCATGTGTTTAGACATTTCACTATATTTGGTGTTGTGAATGACTCTTATGCCTACCATAGACCGTTCATTGAGCTCTTTATGCATGCTTGCTATGACCTTGAGGTAGATGCTTGTTCACTTATCACATATATTTGCATCTTGACCTCCCATTTGCATGCTTGTTCCCATGATATACTTGATTGTGCTCAATTTATATGCTCAAATGCCATGCCGCACTTCTTTGTCAAACCATATGCTATGCTTGATGACAACACTTGTTGGGTGAATCACCTCTTGAATCCTTGGTTTTGCTCTTACGACAACCACATTTGTTTTTCCAAGTGCTTGTTATCTTTGCTACTTTTGAAGGAATTACAAGACGGTGCGACATTGGAGAGTGCCCATTTGGAACTACAAGATGACGAATGCTTGGTGATCGTCCACTTCTACACGCATTTACATCATCTCTTTCCCATGGTGATTTGGATTTCGATCCGAGGTCGGATCTTTCCCAAGGGGGAGGGGATGATGCGGAGCATCCTACGGACATCACCATGTCAAGAGTCCACTTGGCAAGTGACACGTGCGACATCTACTTCACATACACAAAGGTGAATCATCTCCTTTACACGTGCTCACTTGACACTCTCGAGGATGGTATACTACTTGACACTTCTCCCGTGTGCATGCATAGGTATTGTCGAACATCACGGATGTCGAGGAGGAGTGCGGCGCAATTGTACGTCTACACCATCCGCGAGGGAAGCATGGAAGAGAAGACGAAAGAAAGGAGAAGAAGACGGAGCAGCGGTCAAGATAGCCGAATATCCGGACCGCCGTCCGGATCATCCGGACCCAGCCGGATCATCCGGGTCCCCTCCGGATCATCCGGGTATCCGCGCCGAAGACAACAGAAGCTGCCCGACGAAGCCGGATCATCCGGACGGTCACCCGGATCATCCGGACCCCCGACACCCGGATCATCCGCCACCATCCGGATCATCCGGACCCGCTGCGGCGTGACTTGGGCGCAGCCCGTGTACCCCTTCGCCCTCACTTACCCCTTCGCCCTTGGGCTATAAATAGACCTCCTCCACCTCCTTTCTAGGGTTAGCAAATATGATAGCTCATTCTTAGGTGAGCTTTGCTCCTACCTATCTCTACTCTTGAGTGAGAGAGACCACTACTCCATTGGAGGCCAAGACCTCCATCTAGGAGAAGATCCCATGGGGATATCATCAAGACCCCTTGTGGGAAGATCCATCTAGGATATCATCAAGACCTCCTCTTGGAGATGAACCTTACCTTGTATCTTTCCCTTTGTTGTTCATGTACCTTGTGATCTTGTGTGTTTGATTGTCTAGTGGATGTGTGATTTGGACTTGTTCTTGAGTGTCTCCCCTTGTGTTTTCTCCCCGTTCTTCCCCGTGTTCATCGTGTTCTTCGAGGGATCCCACTCCAAACGTGAAAGATCGTCGCTATAGGGTTCCACCCTACATCATGTGTCTTGTATCTTCATGCATCTTCTTGATGTAGCTCGCACGGGCGCTTGCGTCGACGTTGGTGCGCTCTTGTAGAGGTAGTGGTAGAATGTCCAATGGGGACAATGGGTTGAAGCCGTAGACGACCTCGAAGGGGGACTTGCCGGTCGTCGAATGTCTTGCGCGGTTGTAGGCGTACTCGGCGATGGGTACACACGCTTCCTACTCCTTGATGTTCTTCTTGATCAACACGCAAAGTAGGGTGGAGAGCGTCCGGTTCGTCACCTCCGTTTGGCCGTCGGTTTGAGGATGGTATGCGGAGGAGAACAATAGCTTGATTCCGAGCTTGGCGCAAAGAGTTTTCCAAAAGTAACTCAAGAACTTGACGTCGCGGTCGGAGACGATTGACTTTGGAACTCCATGGAGGCGCAAGATTTCCCTACAAAAGAGATTTGCAATATGTGAAGCATCGTCTACCTTGTTCCAAGGAATGAAATGTGCCATTTTAGAAAATCGGTCCACAACAACAAACATGGAATCCTTTCCATTTTGAGTTCTAGGCAAACCAAGTACAAAATCCATGCTAATGTCTTCCCAAGGTTGATAAGGAATAGGAAGAGGCATGTAAAGACCATGAGATTGAGCTTTTGACTTAGCTTTGCGGCATGTAGAGCATCGGCTGGTGAAGCGTGAGACGTCTCGAAACATCTTTGGCCAAAAGTAGTTCTTGGAGATCGTGGCGAAGGTCTTGTCGCGTCCAAAATGTCCCATGAGTCCGCCTCCATGAGCCTCTTGCAAAAGGAGCAAACGAAGAGAAGACTCGGGAATGCATAGTTTTTTAGCTCTCATAAGATAACCATCCTTGAGGTAATATTGTTCCCAAGATGTATGAGTCAAACATTTAGCATAATGAGGTGCAAAAGATGGATCACTAGCATACAAATCTTTGATGTGCTCAAAGCCAATAACATTCAACTCAAGTTGGGTGACAAGCGTGCATATGCGTGAAAGTGCATCGGCGACTACATTTTCCTTGCCCTTAATGTACTTGATCACATATGGAAATGATTCAATAAATTCACTCCATTTGGCATGTCGCTTGTTCAATTTAGGTTTACCTTTTAAGTACTTAAGCGTTTCATGATCGGTATGGATGACAAACTCATGAGGTCTAAGATAATGTTCCCAAACATGGAGGACACGCACTAAAGCATACAATTCCTTGTCATACACGGGATAGTTAAGTTGAGCACCGGAGAGTTTTTCACTAAAATAAGCAATGACTCGTTTTTCTTGCATTAAAACTCCGCCAATTCCGGTACCACTTGCATCACAATGGACCTCGAAAGTTTTGTCAAAATTGGGCAAAGCAAGAATCGGAGCGTGAGTAAGCAAAGACTTGAGCTCACCAAAAGCGTTGGATTGCAAAGGCCCCCAAACAAAAGGAGTATTCTTCTTACTCAAAGCATGCAAAGGAGCTGCAATAGTGCTAAAGTTTTTCACAAATCGGCGATAAAAACCTGCAAGACCAAGGAAACTTCGCACTTGTTGCAAATTGGTGGGTTGGGGCCAAGTTTTAATTGCTTTGATCTTAGTTTCGTCAACATGGACACCCTTGGAAGAGACAACGAAACCCAAGAAAACCACTTTGTCAATGCCAAAAGTGCATTTTTTCAAGTTGGCATAAAGACTTTCCTTTCGAAGCGTTTGCAAAACAAGCTTAACGTGATCAAGATGCTCTTTCATGGTTTTCCTAAACACAAGAATATCATCGAAGTAAACCACAACAAAGATTCCAATGTATGGACGAAGTACATGATGCATGAGACGCACAAAAGTTCCGGGTGCTTCCGACAAACCCATAGGCATAACCAACCACTCATATAAGCCAAATTTGGTTTTGAAAGCAGTTTTCCATTCATCACCCTCATGAATTCGTATTTGATAATAGCCACTTTTAAGATCAATTTTTGAGAAAAAGTTGGCTCCACTAAGTTCATCAAGCATATCATCTAAGCGAGGAATGGGATGCCTATAGCGCACGGTGATAGCATTTATGGGTCTACAATCGGAACACAAGCGGAAACTTCCATCGGGCTTAGGCACAAGAATAACGGGAACGGCACAAGGGCTTAAGCTTTCACGTACATGACCGTTGTCGATTAGTTGTTGTACTTGCCGTTGAATCTCCTTGGTTTCTTCGGGATTGATACGATATGGAGCTTTGTTTGGAAGTGGCGCTCCCGGAATGAGGTCGATTCTATGCTCAATGCCTCGTAGAGGAGGTAAACCCGGAGGTAGCTCATCGGGAAAAACATCTTGAAATTCCTGCAAAAGAGATTGAAACACCAAGGTAGCTCGTGAATGGTGTTAGTTTTTGTATCTCCATCCTTGCACACAAGGACAAAGTGCATCACACTCGATGGGTTCTCACACACTTCTCTCATCTCACTTTTGGTGGCAAATAGTATGAGGTTTTTCTCTCTAGGCGAAGAGGCGCTCAAATTTGGCTTGTGGCTCTCATTCACTTTATGGTGGATCACTTTCTCACTCTTCTCTCTTTGGTTGGTGGCTTGTTTGTCGGCTATCACTTGACTAGGAGACATGGGTCGTAAGACATATTCTTTTCCATTCATCTTGAAGCTATATTGGTTTGTACGCCCATTGTGGTAGACACCACGGTCAAATTGCTATGGCCGTCCAAGGAGGAGGTGGCAAACGGTCATTGGGACCACATCACACTCCAAAGTGTCCTCATATGCACCGATTTTGAAGGAGACTTGTACCGTATGCTCAACTCGTATAGTGCCGGAGTCACTTAGCCATTGAACCTTGTAGGGGTGCGGGTGCTTCTTCTTTACCAATTGGAGCTTGGAGGATAGTTCTTCGCTTGCCAAGTTGTGGCAACTACCTCCATCGATGATGACCTTGACGGATCTCCCATTGATGCCGGCCTTTGTGTGGAAGATGTGGCATCGTTGGTCTTCTTCTTGTTGATGTTGAAGTGTCAAGACCTTGGAGACAACAAGAGCGGGACTTGTATCTTCATCACAAAAGACTTGATCATCTTCATCCTCGTTGATGCGCCGGTGCATGGCCACTTGCTCAATGGCTTCCATTTCATCTTCACTCGTTGAGTCATAGGTGCCATCATCATTGAGGATCATGGTGCGCTTGTTGGTGCATTCATAGGACTTGTGGCCTCGGCCGCCACAAGTGAAACACTTGAAGGAGCTTGTCTTGACGGTCTCCTCGGTTGGAGTAGATGATGAAGCACGCGGCTTGAGGTTGCTAGTAGTAGGAGGGAGACGACTTGAACTTGTGGAAGTTCTCTTGTAACTTGACTTGTCGTTGTTGCTTGGAGAAGGCTTGGTTGATGTCGAAGTTGGAGTAGTTGTTGAAGCTTGGTTGTTGGATAAGCCGTATGCCTTAGAAGAGTACTTGGCGTACTTGAAGTCATCTTGTACTTGACGTTCCGCCTTTGTAGCTTGATGCACGAGCTCAATGAGGTTGGAGTAGGGTTGGAAGTCGGCGATTTTCTTGATTGGATGGTTGAGTCCATTCAAGAATGGTGCCATTGTTTGCTCATCATCTTCCATGACATTGGCTCGAATCATGGCAATCTCCATTTACTTGTAGTATTCTTCAACACTCTTTGTTCCTTGCTTGAGGAGTTGTAGCTTCTTGAAGAGATCACGGTTGTAGTAGGTGGGCACAAAGCGTGCTCGCATGACATCCTTCATTTGAGCCCAAGTGGTGATTGGAGGTTCACCTCTTGCTTGTCGGCGCTCAAGGACTTGTTCCCACCATATGAGCACATAGTCTTGGAACTCAAGTGATGCCATAGTGATCTTCTTCTCTTCCTCATAGTTGTGCAAACGAAAGATTTTGTCGACCTTCAATGCCCATGAGAGGTACTCTTCGGGATCATTGGTTCCATTGAACTTGGGCATTGTGAACTTGAGCTTGCCATAGCGTTGTTCTTCATTGTGTTGAGGTCGATGTTGATGATGACGTTCTTGACGTTGAGGGTAATCATCCTCATGTTCCTCTTGGCGAGGAGGAAGTCCATGATCAACTTGCTCTTGTTGGCCTTGATGTTGGAGAGGAGCTTGAGGAGCTTGTGAAGGAGCTTGTGGGGCTTGACGTTGCGCACGCCGATGGTAGTTCCTCTCTTGGATTTCTTCTCGAAGGGCTTCCTCTTGGTTTCGCCTTTCGCGATTGCGGTTGGCAATAGCTCGACTTGATGCTTGAAGGGCATGTTCCGCCTCAAGAGCTTGTGCTTCTCGTTGTTGTTGTTGAAGACGTTGAGCGTCGGCGTCGTGTTGCTCTTGATGTAGGCGCGCTCGTTCTTGTTCTTGTTGGCGATGAAGACGTTGTCGTTCTTGTGCTTGAGCAAACGCCACTTGGTTCGATTGAGGACGAGGGACTTCTTCATCAACTTGCTCTTGGAGATTCTTGTCGTGTAGCGGGTTTCGAGATGCGTGACGGTCTTGACGCGCGGCTCGTCGAAGAGTGTTCGAAGACGGTGTACTTGTGTCGGAGAAGGAGTCGTCGGAGTGGCGACTTGAGTGGCTCCGTCTTGAGTGTGAGGAAGTAGAAGTACGCCGATTCACCAACAAGGCGCGTATCTCGTCCATTCTTGCATCGCTCTCTTTTTTGTGCGCGTCGAGTTTGTTGTCGAAGTAGTCTCGTGTTCGTTGCTCGGAGAGTCGCAAGTCGGTGGAGAGGTTGTCGATCGTTTCGCTCATTGCTTGTTGCTCTTGATGGAGAGCTCACAGCGCCAAAGAGGTGGCTCTTGGTGACGATGACGACATGTCGTCGTCTTGCTCGATGAAGAGTGGGTTTGTAGAAAAACTTGGCCTATCCATCATTTCAAGCAAATTGTGAGTGGTAGAAGGAGAAGAACTAATACCAATGTACCTTTGACCAAAGTTGAAGATGAATCAAGTTCACTCAAATGTGGACAATGAAATAGCACTATTGGTACCAATCCTTGTCGATTCTCACACCTACACAAGTAAAAGCTTTTGGTGGAGCTTGGTTAGGATGGGGGCACAAAATTGATTGCAATAGTAAGTGAGCTTCAATAATGTTGGAAAAGATTCACAAATTTGCAAATGCAACAAGTAGACCAAGCAAGTATGGGTACACGGAAACACACACGCAAATAGATAAATGGTATTGTGCAAACCAAAGGTGAGCCAAAATGTGGAATCCACGAAAATGCTCTTGTTGCACAATACTAGAGAGACGCTAGCACGATTGCACAATAGGCGGATACGCAAACTTGTGCACAACCTACTAGGCAAAATGCAAGTATCTCTATCCCAAGTATGCTATATGTATGGTATTTCGGTGCAATGATCCAAGATGATCCAATATGACAATCTTAATATTGTATGATGCTATGGTTCTTGCTTATAAGCTCTTTGCTTATCTTTTCTCTTCGCTTAGAAGCTTTGGTGGCTCTTTCACTTTTGAGCTCTTTTCTCATTCAAAACTTCACGAATCAAGATAGGAATTGTGTATGCTATGACAACTTTGTGACACACAAGTGGATCCCAAGATATGCACCACTTTGGTATGGTATGTATGCTATGGATTATGATCACTAAATGTGCACAAGTCACATTGCCGACAATACTCAATGGCTAGTCTCGATGGGTAAGCTACGCAAAAGTAAGGCCATGTGGGGTATCAATGCAATTACAAGTTATGACAAAGATGTCGTCGAAGTTACCGTCCTTGGCGATGTTGAGTAGTCGATGGAGATGAGCGGTGGTGATGATGACGTCGAACCGTACCTATATAGCCGAAACACAATAGGACACGGGGACCACTAAGCAAAATCTCAAAGACCAAAACACATCACAATCGACATAGTAGGTAGCGGTGAGCGGTGGGTGTGTTTTTGGAAAGTGTTGTGTGTATGCGGAAGATGTCGTGGGCACCATGGCAAAATTTGGCAAAGGTATCGTGAAATGGGCTCGGGTGTTGGAGTTCTTTGTTTCGGGGCGGATGTCGGGTTTGCAGCCGGATGTCTGGGCTCGAATGTCCGGGGACACGGGCGGATGTCCGGCTCTCGATCGGGACGAACTCAAGAACTCATGGGAAAATCGCAACTCCGGGGCAAAATTCGGACGAATTGGTGGATGGAAAAGGGTGGGAAAGGTGGGGAAAGCTAGATCCACACGTAGCAACACAAATCCATGGACCAAATCCAACAAAATTTCATCACACGAACAAATCACAAAAAATTTTGGGGGTATTTTTGTGGGGATTTTTGGATTTTAGGACGGAAACAACAAAATCAAGCTAGAAAACACGGGGTAGGGGCTCCAAAAACGTGATCAACCTGGCTCATGATACCATAATGATGTAGGGTGGAACCCTAATTCGTTGATCTTTCACGTTTGGAGGGGATCCTACGGAGGGAACACGAAGAACACGCGGAAGCATAAGGGGAAACACGGGGAAAACGAGAGGTGATGAGGACATCAATACCATTGTTACACCCACAGCGCCTACTGTTACATATACGGGACCAATTACTAGAGCTCACAAGACGCCGCTTAAATTACCGTGTACTTTCGTTTCTTGGTAATGATTCTAATGTTCATGAGAATATGATGTCTGCTTAAATTGGATACATTTGTTTTGCTTACAAATGAAGGGCCTAGCTTGGAGAAGGATGAACATTGGAGCAAGAACACGCATGGAGTTGATGGCATGCGCAAGGGGATCAAGAACGGAGTTACAAGTGATGATGTTAGGACTTTGAAGCCACCATAAGGAGTGCATGAAGCCTTTGATGAAATATACAAGATGCCACTTCATAATATTCGTCCATAGGCTATTCTAGGTGCTGCGTCACCTTATTATTGGGCCAGCCCATGTAATTTCGAAATACTTAAGTATAGGCTATTTTTAGAGTCCGTATGTGTGGGGAAACAAGAGTTAGGGTTGGTTTGGACCCCACCCTCAAGGGCCACGAAATTCCTCCTTTTCCCCATATATACAGCCCTTAGGGCGTCGCTTAGATCATGGGTTTTGTTTAGATTAAAAGTTCGCCATAGCTGCAACTTCGCAGCATTTCGTTTGTGTTCAACGACTGCACAAAGGCGCCACAGTAACCCCACCTTGATCAATAAAGCTTTGATCTTATATTCGCAATATCTAGATTGCAATCTCAGTTTCTTGCTTGTTTTTCGTTTGCTCGCAGGAAACAGACCCTCGTGGTCAGGTTGATCGTGCTCCGGCATGGTCAATAACCTCTCGGAGTTGGTTTAGCGTTTGCTAAGGCGCGACGTCCTCGCACATCCGTAGTCGGATCGTCAAAGTCGACTTCCACCAAAGCGATATCCATCATCTCATCGAAAGACGGGACACCTTTGCCTCTATCAAGAGGGAATCACTCAACCAACAAGGAATCGATCACACAAGTGCTAGATCATCACACACATAAGAGATCCACAAGATACAAAGTCAACAAAGCACGATACAAAAGGTAACCGGGTTCTTCTCCGTGAGGAGGTCTTGATGGTCTTCCCTTGAAGGGGTCTTGAATCCGCTTGGGGGATCTTCTCCGAAGAGGTCCTGAGCTCCGAGGAGAAGTAACCAAGTGGATGAGCAAAGCTCTCACACAAAATATGAGCTAATCCTTTGCTAACCCTAGAAAGAGGAAGGGGATGGAGTATATATAGTCTACGGGGGCGAAGGGGTACATGGGCTTCGGCCCTTCACTGTTCACGCGCAGGTGAAGCCGGATGTCCGGGCGTCGGGCCGGATGTCCGGGGCTTCATGTGAGGCCGGATGTCCGGCCAGGCCGGATGTCCGGCTGGCGGTGCGACCTTCAGAGTCTCAAAAGGGAGCGGATTTTGGGCAGAGGGCCGGATTTCCGGGGCTTCGTGGAAGGCCGGATGTCCGGGGCCTGGGGGCCGGATGTCCGGGCCCTGTAGCCTTCTTGGCTGAGCTGCGGCTGCTGTGTTGGCTTCTCCAGGGGCCGGATGTCCGGGGCCTGGGCCGGATGTCCGGGGCCTGGAAGGTGAACTTGTCCGTTTCAGCTGGTTCTCTTCATCCGTGGAGTGGGTTGCTTGTCCATCTTCACGTGCACCCTCTGGAGGTTCTTCTTGACACCTAATCATGCATAGTGTATCTGATTTAGGTAGTAGCCATGTCTCGAGAGGGTCATATGAAATATCATTTAGGAGAGAAGTCACCTCGGTTTCAAGAGCTCTTGCACGTGCTCGAGTCATAGGTCCTTGTGGGGTTGGATGTGTTGATGTAGAGTCCATAGGGATGATGGAAGGATGCTCCGCATCATCATGTGCATTTGGATGTTTGTGCACCTCTCGTGACGGTTGTGGTATTTGCATAGGTGGTGGCATGTCTCCCACGATCGACAAAGCCCATGAATTGACTCTGGATCCTGTCATGATTAGTAAAAAAGAAACAAAATCCAAAAATAATGTTCCTATAACTAGTAGGATGTGGTGGTAAAACGCTCACAGTAAAGCAAATATCAATGTCTTACAAGTTCTTACCATGCAGCAGGCGGTGATCGGCAACCAACGGTGTCAAGTAACTCTGAATATTGAGTAAAGCGATTGCTGGGGACGTCAGATACACGGTGTAGAAATATGTGGAGCTGGGTTGGCTATATATGGTAGCAAAAATATAGCAATAGTCAATTCAAAGATGCAATGTTGAATAAACGCTCAACGACGGTACTGTGCTGGTTGATGAGGACATCAGTACCATTGTTACACCCATAGCCCCTACTGTTACATATACGGGACCAATTACTAGAGCTCGCGCACGCCAATTAAATTACCAGGTACTTTCGTTTCTTGGTAATGATTTTAATGTTCATGAGAATATGATGCTGCCTAAATTGGATACATTTGTTTTGCTTACAAATGAAGGGCCTAGCTTGGAGAAGGATGAACATTGGAGCAAGAACACGCATGGAGTTGATGGCATGCGCAAGGATCAAGAACGGAGTTACAAGTGATGATTTCGGGACTTTGAAGCCACCATAAGGAGTGCATGAAGCCTTGGACGAAATATACAAGATGCCACTTCATAATATTCGTCCATAGGCTATTCTAGGTGTTCGTCACCTTATCATTGGGCCAGGCCCATGTAATTTCGAAATACTTAAGTATAGGCTATTTTTAGAGTCCGTATGTGTGGGGAAACAAGAGATAGGGTTGGTTTCGGACCCCACCCTCAAGGGCCACGAAATTCCCCCCTCTTCCTCCATATATACAGCCCTTAGGGCACCGCTTAGACTTTGGGTTTTGTTTAGATCAAAAGTTCGCCATAGCTGCAACTTCGCAGATTTCGCTTGTGTTCAACGACTGGACAAAGCGCCACGTAACCCCACCTTGATCAATAAAGCTTTCATCTTATATTCGCAATATCCAGATTGCAATCTCAGTTTCTTGCATGTTCTTCGTTGCTCGCAGAAATAGACCCTCGTGGTCGTTGATCGTGTTCGGCGTGGTCAATAACCTCTCGGAGTTGGTTTAGCGATTGCTAAGCGCGACGTCCTCGCACGCTCGTAGTCGGATCGTCAAAGTCGACTTCCACCAAAGCGAAATCCACCATCTCATCGAAAGACGGGACACCTTTGCCTCTATCACTGGTCCTAGGCTAGACCAGACTAGAGACGCAAGCCTAGAACACTAATGAGGTCACGGCGTAGCACAACTAGCATCAATGAAGGATACTAAGTAGCTCTTGACAGCAAGATATAAGTGAAGATCACAACGGCAAAGTGAAGATAATGATGAAAACAAGCGCCAAGCAATACATACAACAACTCTCTCTCCAACTTTCCTCTTGAAAAGTTTGAGCCAATTTTCTGATAAATTCTTTCAAATAATGCTACTAACTCAAGCTTTTCAATGCAAAAAGAATCACTCAATTCCGAGTTGATATGAGGAGTCAAAAAATTCTAAAACTGGCCTGAAAAATTGGAACAAGTTGTGTCCACGAACTTCAGAGGGCAAAAAGACCTATTTAGAAGCCGATTTTGAGGTGTCAAATGTTGAACAAGCTTCTGCAACTATTTAGGTGCGGCTCGTCTCTAGCTTCAATTTGAGTACTCACGGAGCCAAAACGGATTTCATATGAGGAAGATACACCTGTTTTACTGAACAGTGTGCAAAACAGATTCCAATCCAAATTCAGGTACGAGATTGATTCGAGATAGATCCGATTTTTTTTCTCTCTCTTTTTTTTCTCACTCTTTTTTTTTTCTTTTCTCTTTTTTTTTTCTTTTTTTCTTTCCTTTTTTCTCTCTTTTTTTTCTCTCTTTTTTTTCTCCCTCTTTCCAAGACAAACTAGATAAGATGCAGATTGGATCAGGCGAAGATGTGAATGACCTCAACTATGATTATGACAATGAACAATAGCAGAGCACGTGGTGGAAATTAATAGATAGGATGGTGGACAGCGGAAGGGATAATGATGCAGCGGCGGCGTGACTAATGTGAACAGAACTAGAAACTCTAAAGGAGCTAGACACTAAGACCAGCAACTGACACGACGATGCAACCGATAATTCAACTATGCAAGCCACTTAATAGAAAATTGCAAAGGCTCGGATGGCTTGGATAAAGGATGAACAGATCTAACTTTTTTGTGGTTTTCATGGACTATAGGTATGAATGATGATGCGATCTAAACTATGAAAACTATAAAATTCACCGAGCAACCTGAAAACCGATACCACTTGATAGAGGCGGGTGTCCCGATCTTTCGATGAGATGATAACTATCGATTTGGTGGAGACGACTTTGACGATCGACTACAAATGTGCACGACGTTGCGCCTTAGCAATCGCTAAACCAACTCCGAGAGGTTATTGACCACGCCGAGCACAATCAACTCGACCACGAAGGTCTATTCACGCAAGCAATCGAAGAACAAGCAAGAATATAATAAAAGCAATCTGAATATTGCGAGTATGTATGAAGTATTGATAAAGGTGGGGATCCGTAAGCGGTCTTGGTCTGGTCGTTGTACACAAACGAAGTACACGAAGTTGCAATTGCTAACTTTTAACTAAACAAATCCCAAGGGAAAAGCTACTAGATGGATCTACTTATATAGGAGCAAGGGGTGGCGGCCAAGGAGATGGGAGGACGTCCCAAGGCAGCCTAAAACTAACCCTAGGTCGTACAAGGCCAATGGGCCCAAGTGGAGGTGACGTAACACCTTTGGACTTGTAGTTTGACTCGGATTCTGGAGCAGCGTCGAATTGTTTCGTCCATAACTCAACGCTCCGAACGTATTTTAAGGTGATTTCAATTGTGCTGGAAAGAGCATGAAATCTACTTTCCAAGAAAAAAAAGAATCACCCAATTCGGAGTCCGTATGAAAAAGTTGTTGGCGTTTTCAATCAGGTATGTCTGTGCAGTCCGAATCTGAATCCAGAACGTGAGAGACTTGGACTCTATCTTCTCTTGGCCCAAAAGTGACGTGAGAAGACTTTTTGAACAGCACCTAAACTTCTCCTTTTCCCTTATCTTCATATGTGGATTGTACAAATGTCCCATACACCTGCAATTAGACAAAACACAAAAGTATGTGAAGTATTTTTGTTCTGGATAACATAAATATATTATTGAATAGTTTGCACTAGAGACCTGACAAATATGCATGTATGCAATATTTTTGGTCTTATCCAATGTAGCCATGTCCTCATCATCATCGTGTGATGATTGCTACTGAGGATGGTGGGTTTGATTCCGCTAGTGACTATGATGAGGAGATGATGCGGAGCATCCTTCCATCATCCCCATGGACTCTACATCAACAAATCCAACCCCACAAGGACCTATGACTCGAGCACGTGCAAGAGCTCTTGAAATCGAGGTGACTTCTCTCCTAAATGATATTTCATATGACCCTCTCGAGACATGGCTACTACCTAAATCAGATACACTATGCATGATTAGGTGTCAAGAAGAACCTCCCGAGGATGCACGTGAAGATGGACAAGCAACCCACTCCACGGATGAAGAGAACCAATTGAACGGACAAGTTCACCTTCCAGGCCCGGACATCCGCCCAGCCCCGGACATCCGCCCCTGAGACGCCAACACAGCAGCCGCAGCTCAGCTAAGAAGGCTACAGGGCGGACATCCGCCTCAGCCCGGACATCCGGCCCCAAGGCCCCGGACATCCGGCCTCCCACGAAGCCCCGAAAATCCGGCCCTCTGCCCTGAAATCCGGCGCCCGCACTGAGACTACTGAAGGTCGCACCGCCCAGCCGGACATCCGCCACAGCCGGACATCCGGCCTCACATGAAGCCCGGACATCCGCCCGACGCTTGGGACATCCGGCTTCACTGTAGCGTGAACAGTGAAGGGCCGAAGCCCATGTACCCTTTTGCCCCCGTAGACTATATAAACTCCATCCCCTCTTTCTAGGGTTAGCAAAGGATTAGCTCATATTTTGTGTGAGAGCTTTGCTCATCCACTTGGTTACTTCTCCTCGTAGCTCAGGACCTCTTCGGAGAAGATCCCCCAAGCGGATTCAAGACCCCTTCAAGGGAAGACCATCAAGACCTCCTCACGGAGAAGAACCCGGTTACCTTTTGGATCGTCCTTTGTTGACTTTGTATCTTGTGGATCTCTTATGTGTGTGATGATCTAGCACTTGTGTGATCGATTCCTTGTTGGTTGAGTGATTCCCTCTCGTTTTCCCCGTGTTTCCCCTTGTGCTTCCGCGTGTTCTTCGTGTTCCCTCCGTAGGATCCCCTCCAAACGTGAAAGATCGACGAATTAGGGTTCCACCCTACATCATTATGGTATCATGAGCCACGTTGATCACGTTTTTGGAGCCCCTACCCCGTGATTTCTAGCTTGATTTTGTTGTTTTCTCCCTAAAATCCGAAAATCCCCACAAAAATACCCCTAAAATTTTTTGTGATTTGTTCATGTGATGAAATTTTGTTGGATTTGGTCCATGGATTTGTGTTGCTACGTGTGGATCTAGCTTTCCCCACCTTCCCCACCCTCTTCCATCCAACAATTCATCCGAATTTTGCCCCGGAGTTGCGATTTTCCCCGCGGAATTCTTCGTGTTCGTTCCCGAGCGAGAGCCCGGACATCCGGCCCGTGCCCCCCGGACATCCGGAGCCCCGGACATCCGGCTGCAAACCCGGACATCCGGCCCCTGGAAACAGCAACTCCAACACCCGAGGCCATTTCACGATACCTTTGCCAAATTTTGCCACGGTGCCCACGACATCTTCCGCATACACACAACACTTTCCAAAAACACACCCACCGCTCACCGCTACCTCCTATGTCGATTTTGATGTGTTTTGGTCTTTGAGATTTTGCGTTGTGGTCCCCGTGTCCTATTGTGTTTCGGCTATATAGGTACGGTTCGACGACATCTTTGTCATAACTTGCAATTGCATTGATACCCCACATGGCCTTACTTTTCGTAGCTTACCCATCGAGACTAGCCATTGAGTATTGCCGGCAACGTGACTTGTGCACATTTAGTGATCATACTCCATAGCATACATACCATACCAAAGTGGTGCATATCTTGGGATCCACTTGTGTGTCACAAAGTTGTCATAGCATACACAATTCCTATCTTGATTCGTGAAGTTTTGCATGAGAAAAGAGCTCAAAAGTGAAAGAGCCACCAAAGCTTCTAAGCGAAGAGAAAAGATAAGCAAAGAGCTTATAAGCAAGAACCATAGCATCATACATCATTAAGATTGTCATATTGGATCATCTTGGATCATTGCACCGTAACACCATACATATAGCATACTTGGGATAGAGATAGTTGCATTTTGCCTAGTAGGTTGTGCACAAGTTTGCGTATCCGCCTATTGTGCAATCGTGCTAGCGTCTCTCTAGTATTGTGCAACAAGAGCATTTTCGTGGATTCCACATTTTGGCTCACCTTTGGTTTGCACAATCTCATTTATCTATTTGTGTGTGTGTTTCCGTGTACCCATACTTGCTTGGTCTACTTGTTGCATTGGCAAATTTGTGAATCTTTTCCAACTTTATTGAAGCTCACTTACTATTGCAATCAATTTTGTGCCACCATCCTAACCAAGCTCCACCAAAAGCTTTTACTTGTGTAGGTGTGAGAATCGACAAGGGTCGGTACCAATAGTGCTATTTCATTGTCCACATTTGAGTGAACTTGATTCATCTTCAACTTTGGTCAAAGGTACATTGGTATTGGTTCGTCTCCTTTCTACCACTCACAATTTGCTTGAAATGATGGATAGGCCAAGTTCTTCTACAAACCCACTCTTCATCGAGCAAGACGACGACATGTCATCATACGTCACCAAGAGCCACCTCTTTGGCGCACAACGAGCTCTCCATCAAGAGAAACAAGCAATGAGCGAACGCATCGACAACCTCTCCACCGACTTGCGACTCTCCGAGCAACGAACACGAGACTACTCGACAACAAACTCGACGCAAGACAAAAAGAGAGCGATGCAAGAATGGACGAGATACGCGCCTTGTTGGTGAATCGGCGTACTTCTACTTCCTCACACTCAAGACGGAGCCACTCAAGTCGCCACTCCGACGACTCCTTCTCCGACACAAGTACACCGTCTTCGAACACTCTTCGACGAGCCGCGCGTCAAGACCGTCACGCATCTCGAAACCCGCTACACGACAAGAATCTCCAAGAGCAAGTTGATGAAGAAGTCCCTCGTCCTCAATCGAACCAAGTGGCGTTTGCTCAAGCACAAGAACGACAACGTCTTCATCGCCAACAAGAACAAGAACGAGCGCGCCTACATCAAGAGCAACAAGACGCCGACGCTCAACGTCTTCAACAACAACAACGAGAAGCACAAGCTCTTGAGGCGGAACGTGCCCTTCAAGCATCAAGTCGAGCTATTGCCAACCGCAATCGCGAAAGGCGAAACCAAGAGGAAGCCCTTCGAGAAGAAATCCAAGAGAGGAACTACCATCGGCGTGCGCAACGTCAAGCCCCACAAGATCCTTCACAAGCTCCTCAAGCTCCTCTCCAACATCAAGGCCAACAAGAGCAAGTTGATCATGGACTTCCTCCTCGCCAAGAGGAACATGAGGATGATTACCCTCCACGTCAAGAACGTCATCATCAACATCGACCTCAACACAATGAAGAACAACGCTATGGCAAGCTCAAGTTCACAATGCCCAAGTTCAATGGAACCAATGATCCCGAAGAGTACCTCTCATGGGCATTGAAGGTCGACAAAATCTTTCGTTTGCACAACTATGAGGAAGAGAAGAAGATCACTATGGCATCACTTGAGTTCCAAGACTATGTGCTCATATGGTGGGAACAAGTCCTTGAGCGCCGACAAGCAAGAGGTGAACCTCCAATCACCACTTGGGCTCAAATAAAGGATGTCATGCGAGCACGCTTTGTGCCCACCTACTACAACCGTGATCTCTTCAAGAAGCTAGAACTCCTCAAGCAAGGAACAAAGAGTGTTGAAGAATACTACAAGGAAATGGAGATTGCCATGATTCGAGCCAATGTCACGGAAGATGATGAGCAAACAATGGCACGATTCTTGAATGGACTCAACCATCCAATCAAGAAAATCGCCGACTTCCAACCCTACTCCAACCTCATTGAGCTCGTGCATCAAGCTAGAAAGGCGGAACGTCAAGTACAAGATGACTTCAAGTACGCCAAGTACTCTTCTAAGGCATACGGCTTCTCCAACAACCAAGCTTCAACAACTACTCCAACTTCGACATCAACCAAGCCTTCTCCAAGCAACGACGACAAGTCAAGTTACAAGAGAACTTCCACAAGTTCAAGTCGTCTCCCTCCTACTACTAGCAATCTCAAGCCGCGTGCTTCATCATCTACTCCAACCGAGGAGACCGTCAAGACAAGCTCCTTCAAGTGTTTCACTTGTGGTGGCCGAGGCCACAAGTCCTATGAATGCACCAACAAGTGCACCATGATCCTCAACGATGATGGCACCTATGACTCAATGAGTGAAGATGAAATGGAAGCCATTGAGCAAGTGGCCATGCACCGGCGCGTCAACGAGGATGAAGATGATCAAGTCTTTTGTGATGAAGATACAAGTCCCGCTCTTGTTGTCTCCAAGGTCTTGACACTTCAACATCAACAAGAAGAAGACGAACGATGCCACATCTTCCACACAAAGGCCGGCATCAATGGGAGATCCGTCAAGGTATTGGTAAAGAAGAAGCACCCGCACCCCTACAAGGTTCAGTGGCTAAGTGACTCCGGCACTATACGAGTTGAGCATACGGTCCAAGTCTCCTTCAAAATCGGTGCATATGAGGACACTTTGGAGTGTGATGTGGTCCCAATGACCGTTTGCCACCTCCTCCTTGGTCGGCCATGGCAATTTGACCGTGGTGTCTACCACAATGGGCGTACAAACCACTATAGCTTCAAGATGAATGGAAAAGAATATGTCCTACGACCCATGTCTCCTAGTCAAGTGATAGCCGACAAACAAGCCACCAACCAAAGAGAGAAGAGTGAGAAAGTGAGCCACCATAAAGTGAATGAGAGCCACAAGCCAAATTTGAGCGCCTCTTCGCCTAGAGAGAAAAACCTCATACTATTTGCCACCAAAAGTGAGATGAGAGAAGTGTGTGAGAACCCATCGAGTGTGATGCACTTTGTCCTTGTGTGCAAGGATGGAGATACAAAAACTAACACCATTCACGAGCTACCTTTGGTGTTTCAATCTCTTTTGCAGGAATTTCAAGATGTTTTTCCCGATGAGCTACCTCCGGGTTTACCTCCTCTACGAGGCATTGAGCATAGAATCGACCTCATTCCCGGAGTGCCACTTCCAAACAAAGCTCCATATCGTGTCAATCCCGAAGAAACCAAGGAGATTCAACGGCAAGTACAACAACTAATCGACAACGGTCATGTACGTGAAAGCTTAAGCCCTTGTGCCGTTCCCGTTATTCTTGTGCCTAAGCCCGATGGAAGTTTCCGCTTGTGTTCCGATTGTAGACCCATAAATGCTATCACCGTGCGCTATAGGCATCCCATTCCTCGCTTAGATGATATGCTTGATGAACTTAGTGGAGCCAACTTTTCTCAAAAATTGATCTTAAAAGTGGCTATTATCAAATACTTAATTCATGAGGGTGATGAATGGAAAACTGCTTTCAAAAACCAAATTTGGCTTATATGAGTGGTTGGTTATGCCTATGGGTTTGTCGGAAGCACCCGGAACTTTTGTGCGTCTCATGCATCATGTACTTCGTCCATACATTGGAATCTTTGTTGTGGTTTACTTCGATGATATTCTTGTGTTTAGCAAAACCATGAAAGAGCATCTTGATCACGTTAAGCTTGTTTTGCAAACACTTCGAAAGGAAAGTCTTTATGCCAACTTGAAAAAATGCACTTTTGGCGTTGACAAAGTGGTTTTCTTGGGTTTCGTTGTCTCTTCCAAGGGTGTCCATGTTGACGAAACTAAGATCAAAGCAATTAAACTTGGCCCCAACCCACCAATTTGCAACAACTGCGAAGTTTCCTTGGTCTTGCAGGTTTTTATCGCCGATTTGTGAAAAACTTTAGCACTATTGCAGCTCCTTTGCATGCTTTGAGTAAGAAGAATACTCCTTTTGTTTAGGGACCTTTGCAATCCAACGCTTTTGATGAGCTCAAGTCTTTGCTTACTCATGCTCCGATTCTTGCTTCGCCCAATTTTGACAAAACTTTCGAGGTCCATTGTGATGCAAGTGGTACCGGAATTGGCGGAGTTTTAATGCAAGAAAAACGAGTCATTGCTTATTTTAGTGAAAAACTCTCCGGTGCTCAACTTAACTATCCCGTGTATGACAAGGAATTGTATGCTTTAGTGCGTGTCCTCCATGTTTGGGAACATTATCTTAGACCTCACGAGTTTGTCATCCATACCGATCATGAAACGCTTAAGTACTTAAAAGGTCAAACTGAATTGAACAAGCGACATGCCAAATGGAGTGAATTTATTGAATCATTTCCATATGTGATCAAGTACATCAAGGGCAAGGAAAATGTAGTCGCCGATGCACTTTCACGCATATGCACGCTTGTCACCCAACTTGAGTTGCATGTTATTGGTTTTGAGCACATCAAAGATTTGTATGCTAGTGATCCATCTTTTGCACCTCATTATGCTAAATGTTTGACTCATACATCTTGGGAACAATATTACCTCAAGGATGGTTATCTTATGAGAGCTAACAAACTATGCAGTCCCGAGTCTTCTCTTCGTTTGCTCCTTTTGCAAGAGGCTCATGGAGGCGGACTCATGGGACATTTTGGACGCGACAAGACCTTCGCCACGCTCTCCAAGAACTACTTTTGGCCCAAGATGTTTCGAGACGTCTCACGCTTCACCACCCGATGCTCTACATGCCGCAAAGTTAAGTCAAAAGCTCAATCTCACGGTCTTTACATGCCTCTTCCTATTCCTTATCAACCTTGGGAAGACATTAGCATGGAATAACAACATAGCCAAGAAAAGACACTCGGTCGGTGCAAAAGGTGCACTTCTCAAGGTTACCAAACAAACGTGCATCACATAGAGCATTAAAAACAACACGTAAATGTTCCAAATGTTCTTCCAAAGATTTGCTATAAATCAGTATATCATCAAAATAGACTACCACAAATCGTCCAATAAAAGCACGTAAAACTTCGTTCATTAATCTCATGAAAGTACTAGGTGCATTAGTTAACCCAAAAGGCATGACTAACCACTCATATAATCCAAACTTAGTTTTAAATGCCGTTTTCCATTCATCTCCCAATTTCATACGAATTTGATGGTATCCACTACGCAAATCAATTTTGGAGAATATTGTAGAGCCACTCAATTCATCAAGCATATCATCTAGCCTAGGAATAGGGTGACGATAATGAATAGTAATATTATTAATGCCTCTACAATCAACACACATATGTGACGTACCATCCTTTTTCGGCACTAGAATAATATGAACAACACAAGGACTAAGGGATTCGCGTATATAACCTTTGTCGAGCAGCTCCTGTACTTGACGCATAATCTCCTTCGTCTCCTCTGGATTGGTACGGTATGGTGCACGGTTGGGTAATGATGCACGGAATTAAGTCAATTTGATGCTCAATCCCTCGAATAGGTGGTAATCCGGTGGCACGCCTTGTGGAAAGACGTCGGCGAACTCCCTGCAAAATGTTAGTGACAGCAGGGGCAAAGAGGAAGCCACGTCCTCGAATGAAAATAATGCCTCTTTGCACACAAAAGCATAGCAAATAGATTTGCTAAAATCTAGCTCATCAATATCAGATTTGGTGGCAAGTAAACATGCACTTTTCAATTTAATTTCAGAAGCAACAGTAGATGGTTTATTATTAGGCTTCATGTGTTGCTCAAATTCTTTTGCCACAATCTGATTTTCACTCTTATTTTTCTCCTGTTTTGCTTTATTAGCTCTATTTATATCATCTTTCAAAATGGACTCAGGAGTCATAGGAAGCAAAGTTATATTTTTATCCTTATGAACAAGAGTATACTGATTATTTCTACCATGGTGTACAGAATTTTTATCAAATTGCCATGGTCTACCAAGGAACAAGGAACATGCTTGCATAGGTACCACATCACAATCAACATAATCAGCATATGTAGAGATACTAAAATGCACACGAACAGTACGTGTTACCTTAGCCTTGCCGCTGTTGTTGAACCATTGGATGTAGTAAGGATGTGGATGTGGTCTTGTGGTGAGAGATAGCTTCTCCACCATCTCCATGCTAGCCAAGTTGTTGCAGCTCCCTCCATCTATGATGACGCGAATAGAACGTTCCTTCACAACTCCCTTTGTATGGAACAAATTATGCCTCTGATTTTGCTCAGCTTGTGTAACCTGCACACTCAAAACACGTTGAGCAACTAAACATTCATACCTGTCAGCATCTTCAGCAGCCATGTTGATAGAGGCGGGGTGTCCCGATCTTTCGATGAGATGATAACTATCGATTTGGTGGAGACGACTTTGACGATCCGACAACAAACGTGCACGACGTTGCGCCTTAGCAATCGCTAAACCAACTCCGAGAGGTTATTGACCACGCGGAGCACAATCAACGACCACGAAGGTCTATTCCTGCAAGCAATCGAAGAACAAGCAAGAATATGATAAAAGCAATCTGAATATTGCGAGTATGTATGAAGTATTGATAAAGGTGGGGATCCGTAAGCGGTCTTGGTCTGGTCGTTGGACACAAACGAAGTACACGAAGTTGCAATGGCTAACTTTTAACTAAACAAATCCCAAGCAAAAAGCTACTAGATGGATCTACTTATATAGGAGCAAGGGGTGACGGCCAAGGAGGTGGGAGAACGTCCCAAGGCAGCCTAAAACTAACCCTAGGTCGTACAAGGCCAATGGGCCCAAGTGGAGGTGACGTAACACCTTTGGACTTGTAGTTTGACTCGGATTCTGGTGCAGCGTCAGATTGTTTCGTCCACAACTCAACGCTCCGGACGGCTTTTAAGGTGATTCCAATTGTGCTGGAAAGAGCATGAAATCTACTTTCCAACAAAAAAAGAATCACCCAATTCGGAGTCCGTATGAAAAAGTTGTTGACGTTTTGAGTCAGGTATGTCTGTGTAGTCCGAATCTGAATCCGAACGTGAGAGACTTGGACTCTATCTTCTCTTGGCCCAAAAGTGACGTGAGAAGACTTTTTGAACAGCACCTAAACTTCTCCTTTTCCCTTATCTTCATATGTGGATTGTACAAATGTCCCATACACCTGCAATTAGATAAAACACAAAAGTGTGTGAAGTATTTTTGTTCTGGGTAACATAAATAGATTATTGAATAGTTTGCACTAGAAATCACCAGACAAATATGCATGTATGCAATATTTTTGGTCATATACAAGGTAGTCATGTCCTCATCATCCTCCCCTTTTTGAAAATAAAGCCGTCCTCGGCGTTGTTTAATCTGAAATGTGGCTAACAAAAGAGACAAGGTGTACATGTTGTATATACGTCATCCATTTTTACTTCCCTTGATTTTTGCATATATGACACATGAATAGATGAGTAACTTGCATAGTTCATAAAATCTAAAGCCAACAAATTAGCACAAGAACTAGAAGGCATGAAAATATTGCAACTCAGTTTGCACATATAAGTGAAGCTCTTATTTATTTCAAAAGATTGACAATGTTCATCATTAAACCATCCCAACATTGGTGAATAAACCTTACTTGCATCAAATTTACATGCTACAATATGCTTAAATAAGCAAACATGCAATGAGTCATTCGACACAGAATCATCACCAAGATTAGAGGTCATATCAAAACGATTAAACATTGATTCTTTTGCATCAACAATTAATTCAATGGGTGCACTCAAAATTGTTGGTATTTCAGTTGTTTGATCACATGACGATTCATGACAGTATCAAGATTCTCTAAAATAGGTGTTGTGCTCAAATCACGGGTAACTCAACACATGATGCATTCAAGTTAACTAGGATGCATCATTCTCATGTGAAGTTATATCATCAATACCTTTACTATTACCTTGTCGCAAAGACGAGCTGATGTAGGTACACACGTAGACAATGCACCATACTCTTGAGATGATGTCGCTCACAATCCGAGGCGGGGCTTCTCTAGTAGGTGCAACGGTGGAGGAACCAACCGACGGTGGTGAGCATGAACTGGAATAGTAGTTGTTGTAGTCACCCAATGCATCCTCCTCAGAATCGTCTCTCAAAGGTACAAGCACGAACATACATACCGGTAATGCAACGAGGAATATCTGGAATCTTTCACGAATATCATGGTTCAAACCACCAAAAATCTATTCATTGTATCATCCTCAGATTCTTCTATGTCACAATGATGCATATAAGATTTGAACTCTTGGTAGTAAGTATGAACAGTGTTATTGCCTTGTTTAAATTGTTCAAATTTGCGAAGCAATTCACGACAATAGTAAGGAGGGAAAACTGTTTTCTCATTACATCTTTCAAATCTTTCCAAGTTGTGGGTTGGTTATCAATGTTTTTCTTACAATGCACACTCCACCAAGCAGAAGCAAAACCAATAAATGCTCTAGTGGCAGCTCGTACTCGCTCAAGTTCGGAAAAAACATGTTGACTAAAAACTTGTTCTACTTCAAGCTCCCAAGCTAGATAAATAGCAGGATTAAATCTACCCTCAAATGACGGTAAAGAGCTAACTGGCCATGTGCTTGTGTGTGTTGTCCCAACTCTCGTGATGGTGAAGATGTGTTCGTCGTCCAAGAACTTCTATCTCCAAACCTGTCATGATTAGTAGAAACAAGAAACAAAATTCGAGAATAATGTTCCTATGAACTACTAGGATGTGGTTGTAAAGTGCTCACAATAAAGCAAATATCAATATCTTACAAGTTCTTACCATGCGGCGGTGGTGACAGCAACCAGCGGTGTCAAGTAACTCAAGATTGTGTAAAGCGATTGCCAGGGGAACATACGTATACACGGTGTAGAAATATGTGGAGCTGGGTTGGCTATATATGGTAGCAAAAAATTTAGCAATAATCAATTCAAAGATGCAATGTTGAATAAACGCTCAACGACGGTACAATGCTGGTCCTAGGCTAGACCGGACTAGAGACGCGAGCCTAGAACACTAATGAGGTCACGGCGTAGCACAACTAGCATCAATGAAGGATACTAAGTAGCTCTTGACAGCAATATATAAGTGAAGATCACAACGGCAGTGAAGATAATGATGAAAAACAACTGCCAAGCAGGACATACAACAACTCTCTCTCCAACTTTCCTCTTGAAATGTTTGAGCCAATTTTCTGATAAATTCTTTCAAAGAATGCTACTAACTCAAGCTTTCCAATGCAAAAGAATCACTCAATTCGAGTTGATATGAGGAGTCAAAGAATTCTAAAACAGGCCTGAAAAATTGGAACAAGCTGTGTTCACGAACTTCAGAGGGCAAAAACACCTATTTAGAAGCCGATTTTGAGGTGTCAAATATTGAACTAGCTTCTGCAACTATTTAGATGCGGCTCGTCACTAGCTTCAATTTGAGTACTCACGGAGCCAAAACGGACTTCGTATGAGGAAGATACACCTGTTTTACTGAATAGTGCACAAAACAGATTCCAATCCGAATTCAGGTACGAGATTGATTCTAGATAGATCCGATTTTTTTTCCTCTCTCTTTTTTTTTCTCACGCTTTTTTTTCTTTTTCTTCTCTCTCTTTTTCTTTTTTTTTTCCTTTCCTTTTTTTCTCTCTTTTTTTCTCTCTTTTTTTTTCTCCCTCTTTCCAAGACAAACTAGATAAGATGCAGATTGGATCAGACAAAGATGTGAATGACCTCAACTATGATTATGACAATTAACAGTAGCAGTAGCACGTGGTGGAAATTAATAGATGGGATGGTGGACAGCGGAAGGATAATGATGCAGCAGCGGCGTGACTAATGTGAACAGAACTCAAACTCTAAAGGAACTAGACACTAAGAACAAGCAACCGACACGACGATGCAACCGATAATTCAACTATGCAAGCAACGAATAGAAAATTGCAAAGGCTCGGATGGCTTGGATAAAGGATGAACAGATCTAACTTTTTTGTGGCTTTTTCATGGACTATAGGTATGAATGATGATGCGATCTAAACTATGAAAACTGTAAAATCTCACCGAGCAACCTGAAAACCGATACCACTTGATAGAGGCGGGGTGTCCCGATCTTTCGATGAGATGATAACTATCGATTTGGTGGAGACGACTTTGACGATCCGACTACAAACGTGCACGACGTTGCGCCTTAGCAATCGCTAAACCAACTCCGAGAGGTTATTGACCACGCCGAGCACAATCAACGACCACGAAGGTCTATTCCTGCAAGCAATCGAAGAACAAGCAAGAATATGATAAAAGCAATCTGAATATTGCGAGTATGTATGAATTATTGATAAAGGTGGGGATCCGTAGCGGTCTTGGTCTGGTCGTTGGACACAAACGAAGTACGACGGTTGCAATGGCTAACTTTTAACTAAACAAATCCCAAGCAAAAAGCTACTAGATGGATCTACTTATATAGGAGCAAGGGGTGACGGCCAAGGAGGTGGGAGAACGTCCCAAGGCAGCCTAAAACTAACCCTAGGTCGTACAAGGCCAATGGGCCCAAGTGGAGGTGACGTAACACCTTTGGACTTGTAGTTTGACTCGGATTCTGGTGCAGCGTCAGATTGTTTCGTCCACAACTCAACGCTCCGGACGGCTTTTAAGGTGATTCCAATTGTGCTGGAAAGAGCATGAAATCTACTTTCCAACAAAAAAAGAATCACCCAATTCGGAGTCCGTATGAAAAAGTTGTTGACGTTTTGAGTCAGGTATGTCTGTGTAGTCCGAATCTGAATCCAGAACGTGAGAGACTTGGACTCTATCTTCTCTTGGCCCAAAAGTGACGTGAGAAGACTTTTTGAACAGCACCTAAACTTCTCCTTTTCCCTTATCTTCATATGTGGATTGTACAAATGTCCCATACACCTGCAATTAGATAAAACACAAAAGTGTGTGAAGTATTTTTGTTCTGGGTAACATAAATAGATTATTGAATAGTTTGCACTAGAAATCACCAGACAAATATGCATGTATGCAATATTTTTGGTCATATACAAGGTAGTCATGTCCTCATCACATGTATTGTGTCTCATGATCAGAATCATCTCCACCGTGTTCCTCATGTGTAATAAGAGCCAAATTCTCCTCATCATAGTCACTAGCGGACTCATACCCACCATCCTCAGTAGCAATCATCACACGCTGAGATTTGCATTCTCTCGCAAAATGTCCTCTTCCCTTACAACGACGACAAATAATATCACTTGTGTGCCCTGTTGACGCCATGGAAGAAGAAGAGCTCTGCAGGTCCGGCAGTGTGCTCTTGGCGATAGTGGTGGTTGTGCCTGCTTTCGTGTATCACGGTTGGAGGTGGCACCCGACGGAGGTGCCGGTGTAGCAGAACGTGTGGAAGTAGATGATGCACGTGGTGTCCATGATGAAGGTCGACCTGCAGAAAAGTTAGTGCGCGCCAATGCCTGTCGATCCTGCACTTCACGTTCAGCTTTACAAGCAAGATGGAATAAACGAGTGATATTATTATAATCCTTATAGTCTAGAATGGTCTGAATCTCTCTATTTAATCCACCCAGAAAACGTGCTAGCATAGCTTCATTCTCCTCAACAATACCACATCTAATCAAGCCAGTTTGTAATTCCTGATAATATTCTTCTACAGAATTTTTTCCTTGTCTTAAACGCTGCAATTTTTGAAGCAATTCACGTTGATAATATGGTGGAACCCAACGAGTACGCATAGCAGTTTTCAAAGAAGCCCAAGTAGCTGGAACAGGATATAATCTACAATGTTCAGACCACCAAACACATGCAAAGCTAGTGAAAGCACAAACAGCAGCAGGAACACGTCTCTCCTCAGGATATTGTAAACATGTAAATCGTTGTTCAGTTTCTAACTCCCAAGTAAGATATATATCAGGAACATATCTACCCTCAAATGGTGGAATATTCAATTTCAGTTTAGGGAGATGGTCATGATCTCGTACCTGAGGGGGAGCCCTAACATTGCCATTATTTGCATGTGGATGACCTGGTGGTTGTGGTGCTGGTGGTTGCACGTAGTTCTGATGTTGATCAACCTCATCCTCGTAATCTCCCACATAATCATCCTCGTCGGTACGGCAGCAGCAGATAGCAGGAGCCAAAGAAGCACCAACAGCGAGAGCAATGGCACCAGAATTTTGTCCTGGCTCAATAGGAACACGCTGAGCTCGTCCATACTGATTCGGATGGGGCGTAGTTGTTGTCGTTGCAGAGGTGCGATAGGTGCAGGTGGCGGTGGTTGTGGAAAACGCGAGCAATTCATCAAACTTGCTATCAAGCTTTGTTTCAAACGTCTTCTCAATGCCATCTATCTTCTCCATGGCCTCGTCAAATCTGTTTAGCACATCTTGCACTGTCCAATCATCATTTGTGAAACTTATCATGTAGCTGTTTGTTCGTCAGTTCTCCCAATCAGTCTCATCGCTTGTGATCCTGCCATGGTTAGCAGCAATAGAAACACACAAGAATATGATCCTCTGAGACTACTAGGAAGTGGTGGTGGTGGTGTGGTGGACAGTCACAAATCCGTCAAGCAAATTTCAAATTCTTACCAGTTCTTACCCAAAGAGCAAGCGGTGATCGGCAACCGTTGTAGTCAAAACTCTCAAAGCTTGGATATAGCGATTACCAAGGAGAATCAAACGCACGACGTAGATGTATGTGGAGCTGGAAGGCTTATAATATGGTAGCAAAACAGTTGACAATAATCAATTCAGAGATGCAAAGTTGAATAAACGCTCAACGACGGTACTGTGCTGGTCCTAGGCTAGACCGTGCTAGAGACGCGAGCCTAGAACACTAACAAGATCACGGCGCTGCACGTAAACAAGGGAAAAGCACACTCTGGATTTTTTTTCGCTCCTCTTTTTTTTTTTTTTTTTTGCGCTGCTTTTTTTTTTGCGCTGCTCCTTTTTTTTTGCGAAAAATCACTATAATGGCGAGTGTCTCAAAACTCTTCCTGTGTCAAACCGACGGGATGGGCACGAAATTTTTCGACAAATTTTTTTTTTTATTGCCGGACCCAAAACTGAAACGGGTCAAAAAACTTTCTATAACGGCGATCGCTCAATATGCTTAGAAACACCTAAAATAGGATAGCCGAAATTTTTTTGTCCCGTATGCGTTTTGGAAAATTTTGGGCCTAAATGGAGGGTGGTTTCCGGACTCTTTTTTTTTTTGGAAACCAACCTCTTCTACGGACGGCAAAAGATTGCTGGAATCCGAAACCTACTCAGACAAGGAAACACGAATCGGAAAACTAGATGGATCCCAAAAAAAACCTAATATGCAAAGGACTCGGATTGGTGGTGGATATATGGTGGTCGATGGCAGCGGTGGTGATATATGGAAGCGGTGGTGGTATATGGATACGGTTTTGAAGCGGTGGCGGATATGCGGTGGTGGTATATGGATACGGATTTGAAACGGTGGCGGATAAGCGGTGGTGGTAGATGGCAGGGCGATGATAATGGTGCGGCGGCGGCGTGACAACTTATGACCAGAACTCGAAACTCTAAAAGACTAGACTCTAAGACCAGCAACTAGACACGACGATGCAACCATAAATTCAACAATGCAAATACATAAAAGATTATGCAAAGGCTCAGACTGGTTCGGATAGGATGAACTAACCCTAAATTTTTTTTGTGGCTTTTTCGTGGACTATAGGTATGAAGACAGACTCGATCTAAACTACGAAAAACTGTAAAATCTCACCGAGCAACCTGGAGCTCTGATACCACTTGATAGAGGCGGAGGTGTCCTGTCTTTCGATGAGATGGTGGATTTCGCTTTGGTGGAAGTCGACTTTGACGATCCGACTACGAGCGTGCGAGGACGCCGCGCCTTAGCAATCGCTAAACCAACTCCGAGAGGTTATTGACCACGCCGGAGCACGATCAACCTGACCACGAGGGTCTATTTCCTGCGAGCAAACGAAGAACAAGCAAGAACTGAGATTGCAATCTGGATATTGCGAATATAAGATGAAAGCTTTATTGATCAAGGTGGGGTTCTGTGACGCCTTTGTCTGGTCGTTGAACACAAACGAAGTACGCGAAGTTGCAGCTATGGCGAACTTTTGATCTAAACAAAACCCAAGTCTAAACGGTGCCCTAAGGGCTGTATATATGGAGGAAGAGGGGTGAATTTCGTGGCCCTTGGTGGAGGGGTCCAAACTAACCCTATCTCTTGTTTCCCACACATACGGACTCTAAAAATAGCCTATACTAATGTATTTCGAAATTACATGGGCCTGGCCCAATAATAAGGTGACGCAGCACCTAGAATAGCCTATGGACGAATATTATGAAGTGGCATCTTGTATATTTCGTCCAAAGCTTCATGCACTCCTTATGGTGGCTTCAAAGTCCTGAAATCATCACTTGTAACTCCGTTCTTGATCCTTAGCATGCCATCAACTCCATGTGTGTTCTTGCTCCAATGTTCATCCTTCTCCAAGCTAGGCCCTTCATTTGTAAGCAAAACAAATGTATCCAATTTAGACAGCATCATATTCTCATGAACATTAGAATCATTACCAAGAAACGAAAGTACCTGGTAATTTAGTTGGCGTGCGCGAGCTCTAGTAATTGGTCCAGTATGTATAGCAGCAGGGGCTGTGGGTGTAATAATGGTATTGATGTCCTCATCAAGTTTGTACTTGGTTTGCCTAGAACTCAAAATGGAAAGGATTCCGTGTTTGTTGTTGTGGACCGATTTTCTAAAATGGCACATTTCATTCCTTGCAACAAGGTAGACGATGCTTCACATATTGCAAATCTCTTTTGTAGGGAAATCTTGCGCCTCCATGGAGTTCCAAAGTCAATCGTCTCCGACCGCGACGTCAAGTTCTTGAGATACTTTTGGAAAACTCTTTGCGCCAAGCTCGGAATCAAGCTATTGTTCTCCTCCGCATACCATCCTCAAACCGACGGCCAAACGGAGGTGCCGAACCGGACGCTCTCCACTCTACTTCGCGTCTTGATCAAGAAGAACATCAAGGAATGGGAAGCGTGTCTACCCATCGCCGAGTACGCCTACAACCGCGCAAGACATTCGACGACCGGCAAGTTCCCCTTTGAGGTCGTCTACGGCTTCAACCCATTGTCCCCATTGGACATTCTAACACTACCTCTACAAGAGCGCACCAACCTCGACGCAAGCGCCCGTGCGAGCTACATCAAGAAGATGCATGAAGATACAAGACACACCATCGAGCGCCAAGTACAATGACTAGCAACAAAGCTCAACATCAACAAGCAACCCATGATCTTCAACATAGGCGATCTCGTGTGGCTACACCTACGAAAGGAACGCTTCCCCAACGAACGCAAGTCCAAACTTCTACCTCGAGCCGATGGACCTTTCAAGGTGTGATGAGGACATGACTACCTTGGATAAGACCAAAAATATTGCATACATGCATATTTGTCAGGTGATTTCTAGTGCAAACTATTCAATAATATATTTACGTTATCCAGAACAAAAATACTTCACATACTTTTGTGTTTTGTCTAATTGCAGGTGTATGGGACATTTGTACAATCCACATATGAAGATAAGGGAAAAGGAGAAGTTTAGGTGCTGTTCACAAAGTCTTCTCACGTCACTTTTGGGCCAAGAGAAGATAGAGTCCAAGTCTCTCACGTTCTGGATTCAGATTCGGACTGCACAGACATACCTAACTCAAAACGTCAACAACTTTTTCATACGGACTCCGAATTGGGTGATTCTTTTTTTGTTGGAAAGTAGATTTCATGCTCTTTCCATCACAGTTGGAATCACCTTAAAAGCCGTCCGGAGCGTTGAGTTGTGGACGAAACAATCTGACGCTGCACCAGAATCCGAGTCAAACTACAAGTCCAAAGGTGTTACGTCACCTCCACTTGGGCCCATTGGCCTTGTACGACCTAGGGTTAGTTTTAGGCTGCCTTGGGACGTTCTCCCACCTCCTTGGCCGTCACCCCTTGCTCCTATATAAGTAGATCCATCTAGTAGCTTTTTGCTTGGGATTTGTTTAGTTAAAGTTAGCCATTGCAACCGTGTACTTCGCTTGTGTCCAACGACCAGACCAAGACCGCTACGGATCCCCACCTTATTCAATACTTCATACATACCGCAATATTCAGATTGCTTTTATCATATTCTTGCTTGTTCTTCGATTGCTTGCAGGAATAGACCTTCGTGGTCGTTGATTGTGCTCCGCGTGGTCAATAACCTCTCGGAGTTGGTTTAGCGATTGCTAAGGCGCAACGTCGTGCACGTTTGTAGTCGGATCGTCAAAGTCGACTTCCACCAAACGAAATCCACCATCTCATCGAAAGACGGGACACCTTCGCCTCTATCAAGTGGTATCAGTTTTCAGGTTGCTCGGTGAGAATTTCCAGTTTTCCCTAGATTAGATTTATTTTCTTACCTATTGTCCAAGAAAAAGCCACAAAAAATGGTTAGATCTATTCACCCTTTGTCCAAGCCACTCTGAGCCTTTGCAATTTTCTTTTCATTGGTTGCATTATTGAATTATCGGTTGCATCGTCGTGTTGAGTTGCTGGTCTTAGTGTCTAGTTCCTTTAGAGTTTCGAGTTCTGTTCACATTAGTCACGCCGCCGCTGCACCATTATCCCTTCCGCTGTCCACAATCCCATCTATTAATTTCCACCACATGCTACGCGCTGTTCATTGTCATAATCATAGTTGTGGTCATTCACATCTTCGCCTGATCCAATCTGCATCTTATCTAGTTTGTCTTGAAAGAGGGGAAAAAAAGAGAGAGAAAAAGAGAGAAAAAAGGAAAGAAAAAAAGAAAAAGAAAAAGAGAGAAGAAAAAGAAAAAAAAGTGTGAGAAAAAAAAAGAGAAGAAAAAAAAGGATCTATCTAGAATCAATCTCGTACCTGAATTCGGATTGGAATCTGTTTTATGACTGTTCAGTAAAACAGGTGTATCTTCCTCATACGAAGTCCGTTTTGGCCCGTGAGTACTCAAATTGAAGCTAGCGACGAGCCGCATCTAAATAGTTGCAGAAGCAAGTTCAATATTTGACACCTCAAAATCGGCTTCTAAATAGGTCTTTTGCCCTCTCAAGTTCGTGAACACAGATTGTTCCAATTTTTCAGGCCAGTTTTAGAATTCTTTGACTCCTCATATCAGTTCGAATTGAGTGATTCTTTTGCATTGGAAAGCTTGAGTTAGTAGCATTCTTTGAAAATTTATCAGAAAATTGGCTCAAACTTTTCAAGAGGAAAGTTGAGAGAGATTTGTTGTATGTGCTGCTTGGTAGTTGTTTTCATCATTATCTTCACTACCATTGTGATCTTCACTTATATCTTGCTGTCAAGAGCTACTTAGTATCCTTCATTGATGCTAGTTGTGCTATGCCGTGACCTCATTAGTGTTCTAGGCTCGCGTCTCTAGTCCGGTCTAGCCTAGGACCAGACAAGATACCGTCGTTGAGCGCTTATTCAACATTGCATCTTTGAATTGATTATTGCTAATCTTTTGCTATCATATATAGCCAACCCAGCTCCACATATTTCTACACCGTATATCGTGACGCCCCCGGCAATCGCTTTACACAATATTCGAGTTACTTGACACCGCTGGTTGCCGATCACCCCCGCCGCATGGTAAGAACTTGTAAGATATTGCTATTTGCTTTACTGTGAGCACTTTACAACCACATCCTAGTAGTTCATAGGAACATTATTCTCGAATTTTGTTTCTTGTTTCTACTAATCATGACAGGTTTCGGAGATAGAAGTTCTTGGACGACGAACACATGTTCACCATCACGAGTTGGGACAACACACACAAGCACATGGCCAGTTAGCTCTTTACCGTCATTTGAGGGTAGATTTAATCCTGCTATTTATCTAGCTTGGGAGCTTGAAGTAGAACAAGTTTTTAGTCAACATGTTTTTTCCGAACTTGAGCGAATACGAGCTGCCACTAGAGCATTTATGGTTTTGCTTCATTTGGTGGAGTGTGCATTGTAAGAAAAACATTGATAACCAACCCACAACTTGGAAAGATTTGAAAGATGTAATGAGAAAACAGTTTTTCCTCCTTACTATCGTCGTGAATTGCTTCATAAATTTGAACAATTTAAACAAGGCAATAACACTGTTCATACTTACTACCAAGAGTTCAAATCTTATATGCATCATTGTGACATAGAAGAATCTGAGGATGATACAATGAATAGATTTTTGGTGGTTTGAACCATGATATTCGAGCAAGATTTCAGTATATTCCTCGTTGCATTACCGGTATGTATGTTCGTGCTTGTACCTTTGAGAGACGATTCTGAGGAGGATGCATTGGGTGACTACAACAACTACTATTCCAGTTCATGCTCACCACCGTCGGTTGGTTCCTCCA